>APFE030252843.1:0-30440 GCA_000404065.3 Pinus taeda | reverse complement strand
ATTTTACTAATGTCTATGAATTTCGAAATATTCTCTAAATTTATAATAAAAATATTAATAAATATTAATAACATAATATTATAAGGTGGCTATGTCGATGCTTGCAAACGAGGTGGTTGTGTCCATAGGCCACCATAAAACATGCATGTTGCAGCCCTGTGCTATCAAGGTCGCTCAGCATGCTCTGTTGTGTGGGATCACCTAATCACAGTTTTCTATTAAAAAAATTGCACACAATAAAGCAGGTTAGAGCGCTGCCATCAGGGCCTTATAATCAGTGGAATTGCTGGTGAGAGTGAAGAAACCGTGGTAAGCGCTATATTTCTCCATAACCTTGCCATACTATATTTTATGGCTTGGAATTAGCCACATCACAACCTTTTGTAAAAAAGAAGATCATGATGTGGGTAATTCCACGCCATAAAGTATGCTGGATCCATGCGATCAGAGGCTTATAATGAGCGACATTGCTGGTCAGAGTGAAGAAGCCGTGGTAAGCGCTGTATTTCTCCATAACCCTGCCATCAAACTAGCCATCGTAGATAACGAAGCCACTGCTCGAGGGTTTGGTTTGCATGATACTACATACCTAAAAAAACATTAAAAAAAAAAAAAAAAAAAAAAAAAAAAAAAAAAATCATATAAAACATAAAAATATATATATTTTATTATTTTTATTTAATTAAAAAATAACAATAAAATATAACTATTTGAAATAAATCTAATCGTTAATTGTAGAAATTAAATTGCTACCATCCATCTAATAAATTATAATAATTAAATTGAAAATTTAAAAATCATGTTAGAAAATAGACACATTATTTTTTTAATTTGTTTTAAGCTATGGTGAATTGGTAATTTTTTGGACTAATATAGGGGATGTGGAGGATCAATCTTTGTTTCTACCTTATAACACTAAGAGTATATCCAACTTGGGGAGCTTACTCTCTGAGAAAATATCATAGAAAGCCATATACTCAACAAAATAGAGAGTTAATTACAACTAAACTACTCCCAAATATGGCGTGGACATAATGCGGAGTCTACTCCTTAAAAAAAGATCATAGTAGGCCATATACTCAAAAAATAAACAATTAATTACAACTAAACCACTCCCATATACGATAGTACCAACACCTCCATCAAATCTGTACATGAAAGGCTCAAAGTAGGGCGACAAATATTTACTATGCTATTATCACATTATTATTGAGTGGGTTGTATATGCCTACCGTTGGATAATAGACTTGCTTAAATCCAATAATGGACATATACAACGCCACTCATTAGTAATTCAATAACACCATAAATATTGGTTATCTTAATCTAGAGTCTTTCTAAGAGTTCCCCAATAAGTCAATATCACCATAAATAGTAGAGTCAGTTAGAAATAATGAAGAAATGGTTATGTGGTTGTAACATTACCTTCTTACTTTAGGAGTTGTTGCTAGAATTTAGGAGGTTGGTTTCAACTACCTATTCTTTAGTCATGTATTTAATATGTAATATTCACTCATTGTATGTATTGAGTGAACGAGAGAGAGAGAGCCTCCTCCTTGTATGAGTGCAGTCTCCAGGTGATGTACACACCTGTGAGCTACAACTCCTTCTGATTAATTCAAGTATTCATTATTTTTATCTTGGTATCATAGCTTAGGGTAGAGGTAGCCTTGACTTTTGTTTTTGTTTTTTTCTGGGATGTATCATTAGTTGCACATCTGTACATGTAGAGATAGCTGTGTGATCAGGTGGACCTGCAGTAACACCTGAAGCGAGAAGGCATCAGATGACTGATCATCATTGAGCCGAAGGAAGGGTGGAGCGAAAATTCGGAGCAGAATTTTTTTTTACAGAAGGTGCAGTGATTGGCGTGATTTTTTCTTGAAAAGTCGCACTATTGGTGTGGGATTTGAGCTGTAAATCACGCCAGAGAAAAGAAAGACCATTTTGGCGCGGATCCGTGGTCGATAAATGCGCCATCCCTTTCTCTCTGTAAATCTGCAATCTTTGTTGCAGATCGGAGTTGCCCGATGGAGGCACGTTTGCTCGGTGGTGGCGAACTGAAGATCCTTGATCAGCTTGAAGGTAGTAGATCAGATCTGCCTGGAGGTGGTGATTTGAGGTGTCGTGATCCGCTCGAAGGTAGCAGATCGGACCTGCCCGGTGGTGGCGTAGTGCAACTCCTCGGTCTGTTTGGTGGAAGTAGATCGACTTTGCCCAGTGGTGGCGTGTTGGAGCTCGTTTGTTGATCTGTTCGGTGGAGACAGATCGGTTTTGCCCGGTGGTGGCATAGTGAAGTCCTTGATCTGTTTGGAGACAGCAGATCGGACTTGCCCGGTGGTGACACAGAGAAGTTCCTGATCTGTCCGTGGTGGCAGATCGGATTTGCCCGGTGGTGGCCGATTAGAGTGTTCAGTGGTGCAAAAATGAACAACAGTCTGGAACCATACCTCCACAAGTCTGGCAAGCTCGATGGAACGAATTTTTCCAACTAGAAGTTCAAAATGCAAACCTTGCTGGAGAGTGCGAACCCGTGGTTGATCGTCTTGGGAAATGAACAGAGAGCCGGAACTACAACCCAAGAACAAGACTGGGATGAGAGAGAAACAAAGGCAAAAGTAATACTGAAGATGTTTGTCAAAGACAACATTATCCCTCATATTCGAGAGTGCAAGTTGGCCGCGGACATTTGGAATACGATCAAGGGTCTGTACGAGACACAAAACACAAATCGTGTTCTTACACTCAAAGGAAAATTATATGCACTAAAGATGGACGAGAATGAATATGTTGATGGATTCACAGCCAGAATCAAGGATCTGAAAGACAAATTCGGATCCATTGGAGAAAAGGTATCAGACTTAGATCTGGTTACCCTCACACTGAACAGGATGACTGATGAATATCAAACATTCATCTCAGGGTTGTCAGCGAGGGAGAAAGCCCCATCCTTTGATGAGCTGACAGCGATTCTACTCCAGGAGGAGGAGCGAAGACAAAATCTGAAGACCCAGAGCAATGACCTTGCTCTGATGGCAAAGAGAAGACAGCATAGAGGAAAACAGCGCCAGTACCAACACCAGCAATAGCAACCGCAGCAGCAGCAGAAAGGGGCCAACTCCTTTCAAAGGAATCCATCTAGAGGTATGAACGATAACTATGTTAAGAGATGTTTTTATTGTGGAAAGCCTGGTCACCATATCAGAGAGTGTTACAAGAAGCAATCCGATGAAAGGAGAAGCAAACAGAAGAAACATCAAGGTTGTAATTCCCACATTCCCACAAAAAACACCATTTTCTTCTTGTTGGTCTGGTGGAACAAGAATCTGACATGGGAAAATCTACGGAAGAGAAACTAGATTGGACCTAGGTATTGTGTAGTTTGCATGCTGGCGGCTAAGGAGAATGGACATCTGTTCATTAAATGTCATGAAGTTTCGATATTATAGAAAAATCTAGATGCCACATATGGTTTATATATCCCAGAGTTCATTGGCATTGTGGACTAGCTGGAATGGTGGAGTAAGCAACACTATACACGTCATCTCTTCCAACCCATCTTCATTTGGGAAATTTGGAAATGGAGGAGTAACATCATCTTCGACAGTTACAGAGAATAGGGAGCTCAGGTGTTCGAAATAATTAAGAACAAGATCTCTGTTGCATTACAAGAGGATACCACAAGGACGCCCCCAAAAAACATCCCTAGCCCTGAGATCAACTACCCAGCGGGTTTCATTGATGGTGCATCACAAAACCGCATATGTGGTTGTGGTTTCATATTATACATTGAACCAAAGTTGTCATATTATGTTCAGTGGGGGTTGGGAAAGGGAAACAATACAAAGGCTGAAGCAATGGTATTATGGGGACTTATGTGGTTTATACATTTCCTAGATATACATTCTATTCACATCTATGGCGACTCTAAGGCCATTATTGATTATGTTGGAGACAAGGTTAGAATCTACACATCCTCTATACAAGGTTGGCTAAATCAGATCAAGACGCTCTAGATCCCTCTACTACAATCCTCTATACAACACATTTGTAGAGACTTCAACGTGGAGGCAGATCGACTCTAGAAGCTAGGCATCAGGAACGAGATGGATGGACTCCATGTGGAGATCAAAATAGGCAAAACTTGCCATGAGGCTGGGATTATGCCAATTCTAGGATGACTTTCTAAACTGCACTTTCTTTTTTGTATTTTTGCATATTGTCAAATATGATATGATAATACCTATGTTCCACTATATTTAGAGAGGCATGCATACCAGACTCGATTGGGACATAAATGTATGAAGGACATACTACATGCACTGATAACTATAGTGTTCTTATTTCGGACATTCTGATATGAAAAAGATGTAAATATAACTCATGATTGAATATATAGCTTTTTTCTTCTGACAAAAACTAGTCATTTTCTGTTCTCCCACCCTTCCATTTAAAGTTGTGAAGGTTGTTCTGGGATTGATTGTAAAACCTCCATGATGTCATTTTCTATTCTCCCAACTTTCCATCTAATGTTGTGAAGGTTGTTCTGAGATTGATCGTAAAACCTCCATGATCTTTCTCGGACAATTATAGTAACCCAAATTTGTTGTGACTTGTATTTTCAGTTTAGGTGTTTTATATGTTCACAAAACATTTTCGAATTGGGAAATATATTCTGCTTAAAATTTTTGTGGCATCTAAAATCTTCAAACTTAATAGCTCTATCTTAGATTTCTTAAATTTTTTATCAGATCCGAAATATCCACTATTTTCCAAAACAAGTTATAACTCGTTAAACTATTATATTATGAAACACAGATGCATGGCTTATCACAACAATCTGAACACCATTAGTTATATTGTATTAACTCCTATGCAGCTGTTCAGAAGCTGATCGCGTGTGAGCCATGATGGTGTAGGTCACACAGTAACGTCTTAAATGGCTTTTTAATCGTAGTGTACTCTACCGTAGGGTTTCGGAGGCACCAACGTACCACGGAGATAAAAGAAACTTGGGTTTGTCCTCCAAATTTATTTGGAACCTTTCCATTTTAAGATTGTTTTTAACCAATTTTCTCTATTCCAAAATATATTTTTTATGTGTTTAAACGGTTATGTAAATCTTTTTCGTGGATTATTTTCAATTAAAAATCTTTTTTAAATAACTTGAATGCTTTTTTTAATGGATTTTCTGCATTTTAAAATGTTTAATATGTGATAAAAAAGGATGTAAATGAATATTTTGAGAAACTATCTTTTAGTTTGAATTTCTTTATATTTTAAGAAAAATGATTCTCGTTTAAATTATGTGTTCGTAGGCGTTGACAAAACTAACTTAAATAAATATTTTGATAAATTCTCCTTAAGTTTATTGGTCAGGGTGGATGATTATAGTTAATTTTTTTGAGTTTTAAATGATGTAATTTAATAAAAATAAATATAATGGGAATGGGATGCTTTTTGGAAAAAATCAAATGTATTTTGGATATAAAAAAATTTATTTTAGTTTTGGGATTTGAATAGAATTTTTTCTTAAAGTTAAACAATTTAATTTTGATAATTTAGGAAAGAATTAGTTAATTTTGGTATATTTTTTTATTAATTAAAATAATTATTTTGTATTTTTTCAATTTAAAAAAAATTAATATGCTAAAATTTTTTAGTATATTTGTTTTTAAATAATTTATAAATTAATTATTTTAATAAAAATGAGATAGATAATATTATGTTTTAATTACAATAAATACATGAGGTAGTACATAGTTATATTTACAAAAAAAACATTGAGTCTTGTTGTTTACCAAAACTATAATTTTTTCTAAAGGTATTCCAAAGTGGACCACCTAAAAAAATTTAAGGCTTATATTGTAAATAATTGATAATGCAATCTTTCATAACTATGCAGTATGAATCCAATTTTGGACCATTGATTTTTAAATTAGCGAATCTTAATTTACAATTTTCATTCCACTGCTCCATACCATACCATATGAACATATATATATATAACTTGAACATTATGAGTGGTAAAAGGTTTTTTATATGCTATGTATAAAAATGGAGCTCAAAGTTAATGAAAAATATAAAGGGAATAAAAAACGTTAATGAAAAAATGGATAACTACAATATTTACTGAAACAAGGGTTTTTTTTTAATTAATTAGGAAAGGTGTATGGTTTCCCATTGTGCCATGAATCAACATGCTAAACTTTATTGAATGAAGCATTCATGCTTCATTCAAACATAATTTCTTATCTTTATTGAGATCACAGAGAACATGGAAACGTGCTAGCCTTTTTAATATTTTGTCGCTAGAAGAGGAGCCCTTCTCCTATCATATTGAAGAAAACCATTTTTATTTATAATGAAATTTCATGCAACGTGTTTACCTTTGGAAATATTATCTTGATTGTGAAGGCAACAAGGGGAATTGTTTGTTACCTAGTTACAAATAAGAAGGGTGTGTCCACCGGCAATAATATGGGTGATGTTGCACCATAATACATCTGCAATTAGCGCTTTGTCATGATCACCATTGTTGGTGGTTGGGAAGAAGCCAAGAAAAGTGTGCAATCCTCCGATATTAATCAATTGGTTGAAACACATCAAGAAGTTGGTGAGCACATGCCATCATATAAATTTTGATCACATCTATAGGAACAAAACTGGACAATAGACTTGCTATCAAAAATATGTATTGGCAAGGAGCATGGTAAGCTTTTATTTATTTTCAACATATGAACAAGGAGGCATGATAAATGCTGGAAGCATAAATTTTTCATAGATATTGGAAGTATGATGGACTCTACTTTTTTTTGGATAATACTAGTAATTACAAGGGAATGTGAAGGGTAGAACACTCAAGACATATTGTAAGTTAAAAGATAGTTTTTTTTGTATTTTGAACATTATATGGACACAGGTAAGATCCATAGGATTAAGTAGTAAAAAATAAGTATGCTTACTTATGGAAAAAAGGTTATCTTACATATAGATTGAAAAACTAAGTAAAATGTACTAAATGTTTTTATTGATCCAGGAGTCTCATTCTACAACCAATGTATTACCTATTTTTATTGAGCCTGTTGTCGCAGAGAATGTCTAGGCACCACGACAACAACTTGGATCCGTGGTTGTCAACTTGATCCCTAATCTCTTCATTTAAATTATCTCCCTACAGGAGACTAAGACAGGTGAACCCTACGAAAATGGAATGAAGGAGGACTAGTTCTAAACCATCCAGTCTGGGAGACATAGTTGAGCTACCAAATACTTGTTTAGATCTAGCAAGATTTAAATAATTCGATTTATATGATTGATACCAGTGCCTTATGGATTCAACTATCTTGCTAAGAAATTTTAGGACCAAGTACATGATGGAGAGCTGTTGGTAAGGAAAATGTTACTATGATGAAAAGAGATGGAAGATGTAATTAGCAAAGGGATGAGTGAGTAGTCTTGAGGTAAGATCGCTTAAGACTCAAGAACTTAGTATTAATTAAATTTATGACAAGAGTACTTGATGAAATGAAGAGGCAATCTTATACAAAACAAAGTGTCAAATATCTCAAGTGCCAATAAGATACACAAGATATATGCTCGTAAAGAAAGATCATTAATATGCCAAAAAATATATAATAACCACAAGCCAATAATGATATTACTGTCAAGAGAGAGAACTAGAGAATTCATCCAATCTATCATTCAATGACAATTACTTGAAAATTCCAAAACTACTTCAGATATTATTAGATCCAAATTGAATGCAAGCCTTTTCAATGATACTTAGCTCAATAGATTTAAAAATATTTACCATTCACTAAAAAGGAAAACTGTAACGACCTACAGCTCCGGCTTGAAGTGCGATGGTTGGAAATGGGAGCTCTCTTCAAGTATGCAATGGATAATGCGCATAATGAGAGGACACAAGAGTGTTTATATGGCGTAGAGTGTGTATTAACACATATGGAGGTCGACTTGATGATTAAGGGGATTTTGCGATGGAGCAAGGGCATGGGTGAGGTCGGCTAGGCAAGCCATGACCTCCCCTTCAACGCATATATATTGTAGAGCGTTGGCTCTAATTTGACATCAACTCACTCGCTCATCTTCTTTCCTCTAAAGGAGAAAGGTGCAGATTTAGTGCACAGGTCTAAGGATGAAGGCGCAGTTGTAGATGCACCCATTCTTGGGCAAGGTGGCACGGAGGTGACTCGCTTTGTCTCGGTTGTGGGTGAAGGTGCAGAGGAGCGCTTGGTGGTTTGGTTGTGGCATGCACGGGTGTGTGGCATCCGATAGACAATTGTGTTGTGCACGAGTGTGGCACCCGGTTTGTGCGACGACTTGGAACGGGTGCCTTGGTTACTCGGGTGAGCACTCGCCCATCGTGCAAGTGTGCACAGTGACTTGGTGGAGTTTTGAGGTTGTGGACAGAGGTCTGTCTCAGTTGGAGGCGCCCGTATGTGGTAACTTGGAGGTGCGCCCGAGTTGGGAAAACAAAACGATTGTGTGACAAGGTGAAAGAAGCGTTGGTAAGTTGTGCAGCGACCGTGCGGAGGTGCCGACGAGCTAGGCAACCGAGTTTTGCCTTGGATTGTAAATTTGGCTAAGTATGAAACTTAGAGTTTCCAAATATACTTGTACATTGTAAAATATTATATAATATATATTGTTGGGCAGACTCATTGTTCAGGGAGTTGCCCCTCCCTTTATACTGTGCAATTGTGTTCATCATTTATAATTGCTATTAATAATGAATGTGTATGGGTGTTCATTAGTATAAAGGATAAAGAAATAGTACTTGGTTGAGAATCACAAACTAAGTAGGAATAAGTGGTTAGGCGTAGCCCACGAACAAGTATTGGTGAAAAAAAAGTGTTCAGTGGTGTCGCACCTCGCCAAGAGCAGTTGAAAGACTACCGCTAGCCTGGGGGCGTGACAAAAACCTTTGGGCAATTTCAAATATTAGACTTCGTTGTTCCAAGTTTGTGAAATGATTTTCCTTTAGGCAATGAGCTTCTGTGCATGTGATTCAAAAACTTAGAAATTAGGAGTTTGAAATTGGATTTTATTGTGAATAATTGTACCAAAAATTTGTTGACCTAAACTTATGCAAACAGTCATCCAAAAGCACTTATTTTCAAAGATTAGATCTAGGACGTAAACAAATTCTCTAATGAAAACAATAAAAATAAAATGTCAAATTAGGCCAAACATGTCAAACAAATTATGAATTGTGTTATGAACTCAAACCACTTGAAATTTCGGAATTTAATCTAATGGTATCCAATATGTTTCAGTGATAAAAAAGAGCAGCAGAAAAGAATTTATGGTAGCAAGGAAATGCTTATTGCATTCAAGAAGATCACCCTTATAGATTCTTATGACATTTACTCTCACAATAATATTAAAACTCCTAACTTTCGGAGAATTGTTTCTAGGACAACAATGCACTATTTAGGACAACATCAAACAAATGTTATGAAAACATCAATATGAGAATGAAAACAATAAGCTACCAATGCTATCTTTGTACCAAAAATCTCACAAAAATTTTCCAAACTTGCCCACATGAATTATTAAAAAAAAACCAGTCTGTTATGATGTGATTTCCAGAGTTATATCAGATTTGATATACTTATTACAATCAACAATTAAAATATGAAATGGGCTTAATGAATGATTTCCAACTCAAGAAATTAATTCCTTAATGTATTAGACAACTTAGGAATTGATTTTAGGCTAACCGACATGAAATTTTTCCACCATTAGAAAGGTATATGATTCTTGTACAAAGAAATGACGAAAAATATGATTTACAGATAAAACACTTAGGCCCTAGACCTTGAAGATCACCAGCGAAAGTTGCCAAAAAATTCCAATACCTAAAAGACAAATTTTTACCAGTTTTTATGCAAAAAATCAGCAATGATCAGCTTCAAAAAATTAAATATTTAGAACATAAATGGAGCAAGGGGAATCTAGGGCCAATGAGGGCTAGCACTAGGTCCAATGGGGTTAAAGATGGGCTAGGAGAAGGTAGATATGGGCTTAAGAGCCCCAAAAAATGAAACTTTTTTTCGAAAAAAATGTTTTGCTTCAGATCTTCAAATTTGTTGCAAAATCTTTAATGGATGACCCTATAAAAATACTTGGGACAATATACTACCCTCCAGGGCCTAGATATATTTCTGAAACCCCAGATATCCTTGAAACAATATCAGATTTAAAAAATTCCTTGGATGATTTATGAGATCCATTCTTGCAAACAATCTTTGAGACCAGATCTTACCCCCCAAGGTCTCGATCTGGCTCATATCTGTCAATTTCCTTGGTTTATTTCTCAGATCTATTCTTGCACAAGTTAAAAGAGAAAAACCAAATACCCAATATGTATAGAAATAGAGAAAATCCAAAAAACCCAAGTGCTAAAATTCAAAATTATGTTATGAAATTTGAGATCTACATAAGTAAATAATATATCTATACAAATAATTTACAGATCTATACAAATAATTTATAGATATATTAGATATGAGGAGTATGAGTCCAACTCTACTGCTAGATCTCATAATCTAAGGCTCTTAATAGCCAGATCTATCAAATTTTCCACAAAAATAGCTTTTTGAAATTTTAAAAGGAGGTGCTAACTTGAAACCCTTCGTGTATTAGCAACAAAATCTTATGATAAACCCGTAGCTAATTTAGTTGGGTGCTTAAGAGAACATAGACCAAGAGTTGGTTGGTCCAGCTGAAACCCTCCTCTAACACGTGAGGATATAAAATCAAGATTTCCCTACAAAACTCAATCAAGCCATTAAAAATAAAACAAGACAATAATAATAAAAATCAGAAAAATATAGATACCTATTATTACATTCAAAATTTAGACTATTATTCAAACTCTAGTGACTAAGAAACAGATTTGTACTCAAATCATTCTTCAAAATCTATCATCAATGGGTTTAGAAAATAATATGCATGGAAACAACACATCCTAAAATATTCCCATGAAGAGTAACACTAGTAGAACTTAACCCCAAAGTCTTTCCTTATTATCCATAAAAAGATTACACAAGAGCTTCTTGCTAAGCACATGACTCAAAGGTCGGATGAATCCACTAAGAAATGACCTTCTATTTAAAGATAAATCCTCTAACAACTAGCTCGAGTGATCCTCGTCAAATCAATCTCTACCATTGATGAATATTAAAATTTCTTTTAATCTCATCTATTAAAATATTTATTTATTTAGGAAATTCGATTTTTTTTTATTGAAGGCATTTTAATTAACTCATTTTTTTTAGTTAATTTCCGCAAAAATTTGGCTTTGACTTAACCCCCAGGTATCAAAGGTTTAAAATTTAGGAAAGCAATTTATTTACCTTAGTCTCGGGACCTTTTGAAAATTTAATTTTTAAGAACCAATTTTTTTTTCCTTTGGAGAATTTAAATTTTCCTAGGACCTAGAATTAATTAAATTTATGGCTTAGGATTTTACTTAATTTTTGGCCAGAAAATTAAATTAATTAACCTATGAGGGGATAAATTATTTTTCCAATCCTCAAGGAATTTTACATAACCTAACCAAATATTTTTTAATAAAATAACCTAACCAAATAGTTAGGATTATTTCAAATTACTTTTACATATGATCGATCCAGAACACTAGGACTTGCCTAAGATCCTAGTGACAAGATACATTCCATATTTTGGGTAAGACCGGAAGAAGGATATGCCAGCCATTTGACAATGGATGGAATAGACACATTGACCAAGTGCTATCCCTTTTGTGAAAAAAGGGGTTGTACTGCCATGGTACAGATTTATGTCCCTTATCCCCATCAAAATTTCCTAAGATCATACATGGACGAAAATGACATATCTGTAAAGCAGTGAACCAAGCCAACCTTAAGATTGCGGCTATTAAACAATTATCTCTTGAAGGCATCCATAGAGAAGTACACACCCCATCCTCGATTCCCCCATTAAGTGTCTTTCATTCAACTGTAGAGAGCTTCCTAGACCCTCAAGGAATCTAACCCTAAAACAATTGTTTACGTCTGACTGGCACGACTTGATTCTCTTCAAGAAACCCTCGGGACCCATATCGATGTTGAGCACTCCTTGTCAACAATCCTTAAGGGTTGGATTTTTCATGCCATTGATGCGACATGACAATATGGGGGTGTTTGCATTGGTTATAACCCTAAATATGTTAAGCTCCTCAACATATGGGGTTGTCACAATTATATCGCTACAAAAATATTCACTAAAAATATTCGGATCACTCTTAGGACTTTTATTATTTATGGTTCATACAATAATCGAGTTACATTATGGAAATCTTTGATGAATCATCCCTTCATGAATTATGAAAATCGCTAATTAGGGGAGATTTGAATTTCTCATTAGTTGTGAAAAATGTTTTGGTCACTGGGCACAAGAATATATTCTAACAAATTTCTTCTACTGGCTCATCAAAACCCAACATGGCATTGACATTGATGTGGTAACACTTCATCCTACCTGGAAAAATCACCTTGTGGGGGAGGAAGATATAACTCGCAGACTTGATCACTTTCTGATTAAGGAAGCCTTCCTGGACCGCCTTTCATGGTACAAGGAATGGGTAATATCAAGGGCACTATCTGACCACCACCTCATTTATCTCCAACTGGTTGGTTACTTCGACAAACCTAGTGCCCCTTTCAAATTCAATTGGCACAAAGAGGAGGATTTTCATGATATTTTGATTGATAATTGGAGGATCGGCAAGCCATTGGAATCATTATCAATTGCATCATAATTCACAAAGAACCCATGTCATTTAAAAAATAAAACCCTAGAGTGGCTTAAAGGGAAGCGAATGAGGGATGAGGAAGCCCTAAAGGAGATCGATGATGAACTGAATCATCTAGAAGAACCGGGAGGGGGAGTTATGTGTCAATTGAGTCCAAAATGCACCTCATTAACCTTCAGAAGGAGAAGCTTCGTTTACTGGATGAGAAGAGAGAAAACGGGGATTAAAAAGTAGGGAAATTTGGCTATAGGTTGTGGACAACAACACAAATTGGTTTCACCAATTTGCCAAGGTAGGGAAGGCTTACAGTTCTATTTGGTCTCTTTAAGATGGAGAGGGCCATAATATATAAAACTTCAAGGACCTTCCCATATTGGAATTTAATCACTTCCAATTGTTCTTCATATCCCCTGAGCATGTCTCGTTGACGGAAATCATGTAAATTGCACATACCTTCTCTATATTATCCTCCCATGAAGACAATGTTGAATTATAACAACCTGTCACCTGGGAGGAACTAGAATCTATTATGCATTGGTTCAAAAAAGATAAGAGCACTAGACCCAGTGGATGGCCTATCAGATTCTTCCTTATTTTTTATGAGCTTAATGGTTGGGGCCTCTTGGATGTTGCTAAAAAAATCTGCACCTCTTCATCTTTACCAATTCTTTGTGACTAATTAAGCCAAATTAAAAAAATTTGTATTACAAATTATCTTTCTACTATTTTATTAGGAAATCAATGCCTTTATCTAACTAAATTGAAATTTCATACACTATATATATAAAATATCGTAAAAACTATCATTCTAATATTTAAATTTTTATTAAAACATTCCTGTGCAATCTAAACAAACTAACGTTTCACCATAATTAAAACTAAGTGGATGATGTTTACATATAGTCTTCTTAATATATCTATAGTTATATATGTTCAAATCAAATTTACAAATTTGAAATCATTATCCTAATTTAAAATTCAAATATTTTTTAAATTTTATATAGTTTTAAATAAAAATTTATTAATTTCAAAATTATAAAAATTAAATTATTATAAAACAAAATATAAAAAAATTAAATTTAGGAAAAATAAAATATGTATTTAAAAATTATGTATATGTATGTTAAAATCAATTTTATATATATATATATATCAATTAGGTTACTTGGGTGGTTAGACATAGTTGTCTTTATTTTCACATTCAAATTTATTTTTACATTGTAGTTTATTGTTTTAATCTAATGTGATTTTGGTATTTCTTTGAGAATAGGAGTAGTTTATTTTGAAAATTTTAAACTTTATTTAGTATTTAGTATTTTTAATAATATGTTACTATAATTGAGTGTATGTGCTTATTTCCATATATCAACCATATTTATTAATGTGTTTCTGCTAATTGACAATCTAATTTTTAAATTAGCAATTTTGTAACTTTTAAATGACTTTCAAACATTTCTCTCCATACTTTTTAAGCATAGAATAAAATATTGAAAAATTCGTATTAATCTATTCTATTAAACCATTTATACATAAAATAAAACATTGAAAATTTCATATTTATATCTTCTGCAGAGCCATTTAAATATTAATAGAGCGAAAAAACAATATTACAAAATAACATTAGAAACCTATTATACAAGTAACAATAAAATAAATTAGAAACTAAAAAATTATTATAAAAAATGAGAATAAAATACAAGTGTAATATGATGTGTTTCTATTTAGTAGTTGCCTATTATACAAGTAATTGATAATTTTATTGATAACTTATAATTTTTAAATGTGAATTGTTAATTTCTAACTTTAAGTAATTGCTAAATTTATCATTGTAACATTTTAGTAATATGTACTTTTATATTTTCACATTTTTTAAGAGATAAAAATACATCTATGCAAGTAAGATTTATTTGTACGTACTTACTAAAATTATAGCCATAGATGTAATTTTTAAAAATTTTAAATTTTTATTATTTTAAATTTTTTTAACAAATATTTTTAAAACTACATAAAAATACTCAACCAGCAATAGAAATTTGATTTCTAAACAAGTTAGAAACTATTTTTTAATTTTCAGAAAGTTGGTTTAGTATAAATTTTTGAAAAGCATTATGAAAATTTTATAATTACTTTAGTTTTAGGTAGCAGTGTGGTAGACTATGTTAATTTTGATCTCCCTTTTTACAACAAAATAATAAATTTTGACATCTTAAATGACCACAAGCCTGACTCTGATCATAGGCCTTTACTTATAACTCTCATTATTCTCATGCATAGACATCCCATAGAAAATAATCCTTATATAAAAAAAAAAAACTAATATTTGATAGAAATAAAAACAATCTCTTTCTAAATGAATTAAAAACTAATTTTCTTCCTTTATCTAGTATAGACAACATAGCAAACCTCTATCATAATTTCACTACAACCCTCTCATATTATATTAACAAGTTCTCAATTGAAGTTTCAAATAATAAAAGAAATAGAAAAACCAACCGATGGTATGACAAAGATTGTAAAAGTGCGAGGAGAGCAATTAAGGAACTTGTTGATGAATCTCTTAAAATGGGCAAGATAAAAATATACAAAGCCCTAACTAAAAGGAAAAAGAGATAGTACATTTGTAAAAGATAAGAGAATCTCTTACACCTCTCTAAGGTAGATCCTAAGAAATTTTGGAGGCAGATTCTGACTAGGAAAACTAAAGATAATAATAAAATTTCATTACATGATTGGAATTCCTATCTTAAAAATATTTATGAATCTCCAAATGTGATGGATAGATTTCAAACCGTGCTCACAACAAAAGAAGATTTCTCATTATAAGACATTGATTTTGGGGTTAAATGCCTCGAAAATGGGAAAGCTAAGGACATCGAAGGTTACCAGACAAAAATCTTAAAAATTGGAGGTCGTGTCCTCATCCCCCACATCCACAAGCTTTTCAATCAAGCAGTCAAGAAAGAGTTCCCTAAACCATGGATTGAGAGCCTCATTATCCCTATTTTTAAAAGTGGGAATACAAATAACCCATGTAATTATTAGACCATTATGATGGGCCTTCTCTTAGCCAAGCTATATGGTATTATTTTGGAAAATAAGTTAAGCATATGGCTTGAAAGTGAAGGTAAGAGGGCTAAAAGAAAAGTGGGTTTTAGAAGGCATCACTCAACAACAGACCACCTTGTTATGCTTAGGATCATTGTGGAGGAATTTCGTAATGATAAATCCAATCCCTTTTTTTTCTTTGTGGACTTTAGAAAGGCTTTCGATACAGTTCCTAGAAACAACCTTTGGAATATATTAGAAGAGCTAAAGGTTCTTTTCGAGTTGAGAGCTGTGACTATAAGATTATACAAGAATGTAATTGCCAAGCTAAAAAGCAATGAGGGGTGGTTGAAAGATATTAAATGTAATATTAGAGTTAAATAAGGCTTCCCCCTCTCCCCTACCCTATTTGGCATTTACATCGACAAGGTTGAAGGTTATTTAGAGGAAGCAGGTTGTGTTGGCACGATCTTAGCTGTGATAGCCGTCATCCTCCTTCTTCTCTATGCTGACGATATTGTTCTTCTCGCAAGGTGTCCATTTGATCTTGATAAGCAACTTAGGTTTCTTAAGGATTTCTGCTCTACCATGGGTATCACTGTTAACATTGACAAAACAAAAGTTATGATTATAAAATCCAAGGAAACTTACACCAATTTTATGTATGACAACAATAACTTGGAGGAACTGTATTCTTACAAGTACCTAGGAATTGATATTCGTCACAAGCTCAAATGGAACTACAGCATTGAAAAATGGATGAATGGGGGGTGGAAAGCTTATTTTGGTCTTGAAAATAAGTGTTAAACAGTAAACCTCTTAATGTGGGATAAAAAAAAAGTTTCTCTTTTGAAACTTTAGTCACTCCTCTTATCTTATATGGATGTGAGCTCTAGGGTAGCAAAATATCTAGAGAATCCTGGAGAAAGATTGAGCAAATCTAGAAGCATTTTATAACGTATAACCAGAAAATTAAAAGCAATACACCCTATCCTATTCTCCTTATAGAAGTAGGTATTTCCCCTATCGAGAGCCTAGACATACGAGATCATAGACTTCCTAAGCTAGCTTTAAATTCTAGCTAAAACCACCTAAGGCTCAAGCGGGGATGGTATAAAGACACGAAGGTATGGTTAAACCTTTGATAGACCAATGAAAATGAAGCTTTGCAAAACATTAATAACATTAAAAATATTGTTACTTCTAAGTTCAAAGAAAAAATGTGGTGTGAGAAAGATTTAGCAGCTAAAAAAAATTTAAGTTATTATAAGAAGGTCATAAACCCCACCCTCAAGGATCAAAAGTATCTCTCTGTTTTAACTAGCTCAAAGAAGAAAATTAATATAACAAGGATTAGAACAAACTCTCATGAGCTCCATAGTGAAATAGGTGGTTGGGCACTTCCTAAAACACCATGGATGGAAAGGATCTGCCATCTTCATGAGAATAAGAACATCGAAGATGAAAACCACTTCCTCTTAGAGTGCTTCACGTACAACCACATTAGATCTCAGTTTCATAATCTTTGTCACAATACTCACCTTCCTAGCCTTTTCTGATGTCAAAATTATAGTGAGCTAGGGAGGCTTCAATCCAAGCCTTTTGAGCATAGGAATAAAATTTTGGTACAGGCACATGATGTCAAATTATAAAACAAAAATATTTAAAAGGAATTGATTTCATAGTATGGATGAGTGAGGGATGCATTGGACATAACTTTTGCTTTGCAATATGGCACAATTTTGCTAAGATTAGCCATTTATTTCTTACTTTGCTCACATGGATATTTGGCATGGGACACCACATTACAATTGCCCGCGATAATGTATGGGGACTGGAGGACTTAGAATCCTTCTCGGATTCTCTCATACAAGGTCTAAAACAACCTCGGCATTTCTTTTCACAACAACTCATAGCAACTTGGAAAAACAACTGCCTTGCCTAGAAATGTTCATCGGAGCTGAGACCAAGTTGTCCAAAGACCATGGAGTGGGATAAAATATGCACACAATTGCGGCATTCTGCTATTCGCAGGGACACGAAATGTGATTTGATTTCATGGCAGGGTAAGATGAAGGCTAGCAACATCTTGGTGGCAAATGCATATAATAGACTTTGTTGTCTATACGCAAATCAAAGGGAGGTTGGTTGGTTTTCTAAATTCTGTAATTCCCACATTCCCACAAAAATCATTGTTTTCCTCTGGTTGGTCTTGTGGAACAAGAATCTGACTTCGGAAAATATACAAAAGAGAAACTGGATTGGACCTAGGCATTATGTACTTTGCATGCGGGCAGCTAAGGAGAATGGACATCTGTTCATTAAATGTCATGAAGTTTCAATATTATGACAAAATTTGGATGCCACATATGGTTTATATATCTCACAGTTCATTGGCATTGTGGACTAGCTGGAATGGTGGAGTAACCAACACTATACATGTCGTCTCTTCCAACCCATCTTCATTTGGGAAATTTGGAAATGGAGGAATAATATCATCTTTAATAGTTACAGAGAATAGGGAGCTTAGGTGCTAGAAATAATTAAGAACAAGATCTTTGTTTCATTACAAGAGGATACCACAAAAAGGCCCCCAAAGAACATCACTAGCCCTATAATCAACTACCTAGCAGGTTTCATTGATGGTGCATCACAAAACCACATGTGTGGTTGTAGTTTCATATTACACATCAAACCAGAGCTGTCATATTATGTTCACTGGGGTTTGGGAAAGGGAACCAATACAAAAGCTGAAGCAATGGTATTATGGGGACTTCTGTGGTTTATATATTTCCTAGATATACAATCCGTTCACATCTATGGCGACTCTAAGGTCATTATTGACTAAGTTGGAGACAATGTTAGAATTTACACATCCTCCATACAAGGTTGGCTAAATCAAATCAAGATGCTTTGGATCCCTCTACTACAATCCTCCATACAACACATTTGCAGAGACTTCAACCTAGAGGCAGATCGACTCTACAAGCTAGGCATTAGGAACGAGATGGATGGACTCCATGTGGAGATCAAAATGGGTGAAACTTGGCATGAGGCTAGGATTACGCCAATTCCAAGATGACTTTCTAACCTGCACTCTCTTTTTTGTATCATCGAATAAAACAATCTTCCTTTTCCCTTTTGTGTCATATATTTTTTAAATTACTAAGAGCAATAAACATGCCTAGTACAGAACCACATATTGTCAAATATGATATGGTAATCCCTATGTTCCCCTATATTTAAAGAGGTATGCATACCAGACTCGATTGGGACATAAATGTATGAATGACATACTACATGCACTGATAACTATAGTGTCCTTATTTTGGATATTCTGATATGAAAAAGATGTGAATATAACTCATGATTGAATATATAGCTTTTTTCTTCTTAAAAAAAGCTAGTAATTTTCTGTTCTCCCAACCTTCCATTTAAAGTTGTGAAGGTTGTTCTGGGATTGATTCTAAAACTTCCATGCTCTTTCTCGGACAATTATAGTAACCCGAATTTGTTGTGACTTGTGTTTTCAGTTTAGGTGTTTTATGTGTTCACAGAGCATTTTTGAATTGGGAAATATATTCTGCTTTTCCTAATTTTTTTACCAGATCCGAAATATCCACTATTTTCCAAAACAAGTTATAACTCGTTAAACTATTCTATTATGAAACATAGATCCATGGCTTATCACAACAAGCTGAACACCATTAATTATATTGTATTAATTCCTATGCAGTTGTTCAGAAGCTGATCGCGTGTGAGCGAGGATGGTGTAGGTCACACAGTAACGCCTTAAATGGATTTTTAATCGTAGTGTACTTTACCGAAGGGTTTCAGAGGCACCAACGTACCTTCACGGAGATAAAAGTAACTTGGGGCTCGTCCTCCAAATTTATTTGGAACCTTTCCATTTTAAGATTGTTTTTGACAAATTTTGTCTATTCCAAAATTTTCTCTATTTGGAAACTTGGGCTTGTCCTCCAAATAAATTTGGAACCTTTCCATTTTTTATGTGTTTAAACAGTTATGTAAATCTTTTTCGTGGATTATTTTCAATTAAAAATGTTTTTTTTAAAATAACTCGAATGCTTTTTTTTAACGGATTTTCTGCATTTTAAAATGTTTGATATGTGATAAAAAAGGATGTAAACGAATATTTTGAGAAACTATCTTTTAGTTTGAATTTCTTTTTATTTTAAGACAAATGATTCTAGTTTAAATTATGTGTTTGTAAGCGTTGAGAACAATAACCTAAATAAATATTTTGATAAATTCTCCTTAAGTTTATTGGTCACGGTGCATGATTATAGTTAATTTTTTTGAGTTTTAAATGATGTAATTTAATAAAAATAAATTTAATGGGAATGTGATGTTTTTCTGAAAAAAATCTAATATATATATTTCGATATAAAGAAAAATTAAATAAATAAATAAATTATTTTATTTTTGGGATTTGGTTGGAATTTTTTAGTAAAAATAAACAATTTAATTTTAATAATTTAGGAAAGAATTAGTTAATTTTGGTGTATTTTTTAATTAATATAAAATAATTATTTTGTATTTTTTCAAATTTAATTAATTTTTAATAAAAATGAGATAGGTAATATTATGTTTTAATTACAATAAATACATGAGGTAATACATAGTTATATTTACAAAAAGAAATTGAGTCCTTTTGTTTAGCAAAACTATAATTTTTTCTAAAGGTATTCCAAAGTGGACCACCTAAAACAATTTAGGGTTTATATTGTAAATAATTTGTAATGCAATATTTCATAGCTATGCACTGCTAATATTTTTTTACTATTAATTTTTAAATCAGCCAATCTTAATTACACTTTTCATTGCACTGCTCCTATACCATACCATATGAACATGGGATATATATATATATATATATATATATATATATATATATATATATATATATATATATATATATATATATATATATATATTGAATAGTATAAGTATAAGTGGTAAAAGGTTTTGTATGTTATGTACAGAAATGGACATCAAAGTTAATGAAAAATATAAAGGGGTATAAGAAATGTTAATGAAAAAATGGATAACTACAATATTTACTGAAACAAGGGTTTTTTTAATTTTTAATTTTTAATTTTTTTTTTCATTAATTAGGAAAGGTGTACTGGTTTCCTATTATGCCATGAATCAACATGATAAACATTATTGAATGAAGTATTCGTGCTTCATTTACACATAATTTCTTATCCTTATTGAGATCATAGAGAACATGGAAATATGCTAGCCCTTTTAATATTTTGTCCCTAGAAGAGGAGCCCTTCACCTATGATATTAAGGACAACCATTTTTCTTTGTAATGAAATTTCGTGCAAGGTATTTACCTTTGGAAATATTATATTGATTGTGAAGGCAACAAGGGGAATTGTTTGTTACCTAGTTACAAATGAGAAGATTGTGTCCATGAGTAGTGATGTGGGTGATGTTGCACCATAACGCATCTGCAATTAGCTCTTTGTCATGATCACCATTGCTGGTGATTGGCAAGAAGCCAATATAAGTGCGCAATTCTCTCATATTAATCAATTGGTTGTAACACATCAAGAATTTAGTGAGCACATACCATCTTATAAATTTTGATCACATCTACAGGAACATAATTGGACAACATACTTGATATCAAAAATATGTATTGATAAGGAGCATGGTAAGTTTTTATTTATTTTCAACATATGAACAAGGAGCCATGATAAATGCTAGAAGCATAATTTTTTCATAGATATTGGATGTTTAATGGACTCTATTTGTTTTTGGATAATACTAGTAATTACAAGGCAATGTGAAGGGGAGAACACTCCAGACATATTGTAAGTTAAAAGATAACTTTTTTGTATTTTGAACATTATATGGACACAGGTAAGATCCATAGGATTAAGTACTAAAAAAGAAGTATGCTTATTTATGGAGAAAGGGTTTGATTACAGATAGATTTAAAAACTAAGTAAGATGTACTATATGTTTTTATTGATCAGGGAGGCTCATTCTACAACCAATGTATTATCTGTGTTTATTGAGCCTATTGTCGCACAGAATGTCTAGGCACCGCAACAATGACTCAGATCAGGGATTGTCAACATGATCCCTAATCTCTTCATTAAATTATCTCCCTACAGGAGACTAAGAGGGGTGAACCCTACGAAAATGGATGAAGGAGGACTAGTGCAAACCATCCAGTCCGAGAGACATATTTGAGCAACCAAATACTTTTTTAGATCTAGCAAGACTTAAATAATTCAATTTATACAATTGATACCAGTGCCTTGTGGATTCAACTATCTTGCTAAGAAATTTAGGACCAAGTACATGATGGAGAATTGTTGCCAAGGAAAATGTTACTATGATGAAAAGAGATGGAAGATGTGATTAGCAAAGGGATGAGTGAGCAGTCTTGACGTAATATCACTTAAGAATCAAGTACTTAGTATTAATTAAATTTATGACAAGAGTACTTGATGAAATGAAGAGACAATCTTATACAAAGCAAAGTGCCAAATATCTCAAGTGCCAATAAGATACAAAAGATATATGTTCTTAAAGAAAGATCACTAATATGCCAAAAAATATATAATAATTGCAAGCCAATAATGATATTAATGTCATGAAAGAGAACTAGAGAATTTATCCAATCTATCCTTCAATGACAATTACTTGAAAATTCCAAAACTACTTAAGCTATTATTAGATCCAAATAGAATGCAAGCCTTTTCAATGATACTTAGTTGAATAGATTTCAAGATATTTACCATT
Organism: Pinus taeda; assembly: GCA_000404065.3. NCBI lineage: Eukaryota > Viridiplantae > Streptophyta > Pinopsida > Pinales > Pinaceae > Pinus > Pinus taeda. Next base: position 7,804 of record APFE030252843.1, on the reverse strand, counting down.
CACTAAACAAGAAAAACTTTGGGCAATTTCAAATATTAGACTTCGTTGTTCCAAGTGAGTGAAATTATTTTCATTTAGGCAATGATCTTGTGTGTATGTGATTAAAAAACATAGAAATTAGGAGTTTAAAATTGGATTTTATTGTGAATAATTGTACCAAAAATTTGTTGACCTAAACTTATGCAAATAGACATCCAAAAGCACTTATTTTCAAAGATTATATTTAGGACAAACAAATTCTCTAATGACAAAAATAAAAATAAAATGTTAAGCTAAGCCAAACATGTCAAACAAATTCTGAATTGTGTTATGAACTCAAATCATTTGAAATTTCAGAATTTAATCTATGGTAGCCAATATGTTTCAGTGATAAAAAAGATCGCGAAAAAATAAATAAATAAATAATAATAATAAAAATATGGCAGTAGGGAAATGCTTGTTGCAATCAAGAAGATCACCCTTCTAGATTCTTATGACATTTACTTCCACAACGATACTAAAACTCCTAACTTTTGGAGAATTTTTCTAGGACAACAATGAATTTTTCAAGGAAACATCAAACAAATGTTATGACAACATCAATATGAGAATGAAAACAATAAGCTATCAATGCTATCTTTATACCAAAAATTTCACAAAAAATTTCCAAACTTGCCCACAAAATTCTAAAAAAAAATCCAACCTGTTATGGCGATTCGAGAGTTATATCAGATTTGATATACTTATTACAGTGAGCAATTAAAATATCAATAGGCTTAATGATGGATCCCCAACTCAAGAAATTAATTCCTTAATGTATTAGACAACTTAGGAATTGATTTTAGGCTAAACCACATGAAAATTTTCCACCATTAGAAAGGTATATGATTGTTGTAGAAGGAAATGAGGAAAAAGATGGTTTGGAGATCAAACACTTAGGCCCTAGGCCTTGAAGATCACCTGCCCAAGTTGCCAAAAAAATTCCAATACCTGAAACATAGATTTTTGCCAATTTTTCTGCAAAAATCACCAATGATAAGCTTCAAAAAATTAAATATTTAGATCATAAATGGAGCAAGGGGAATCTAGGGCCAATGAAGGCGAGCACTAGGTCCAACAAGGCTAAATTCGGCTAGGAGGAGGTAGATATGGGCTTAGGAGCCCTAAAACTTCACACTCATTTTCTGAAATAATTATTTTTCTTCAAATCTTCAAATTTGTTGCAAAATCTTTAATGGATGGCCCTATAAAATTATTTTGGAAAATATATTACCCTCCATGGCCTACATATGTCTCCAAACCCCCAGATATCCTTGAAAAATCATAGATCTAAAAAATTCCTTGGATGATTTATGAGATCTATTCTTGCAAACAATCTTTGAGACCAGATTTTACCCCCCAAGGTTTCGATCTGGCTCAGATCTGTTGATTTCTTAGATCTATTCTTACACAAGTGAAAAGAGAAAAACCCAATACCCAGTATGTGCAGAAATAGAGAAAATCCAAAAAACCAAAGCATTAAAATTCAAAATTATGTTATAAAATTTTAGATCTACACAAGTAAATAATAGATCTATACAAATAATTTACAAATCTATGCAAATAATTTATAGATATATCAGATATGGGGAGTATGAGTCCAACTCTTCTCCTAGATCTAATAATCTAAGGATCTTAATAGCCAGATCTATCAAATTTTCCACAAAAAAAATAGATTTTTGAAATTTTGAAAGGAGGTGCTAACTCAAAAACCTTTGTGTATCACCAACAAAATCTTATGATAAACCTGTAGCTAATTTAGCTAGGCCCTTGCGAAAACACAGATTGGGGAGTTGGTTGATCTAGCTAAAAACTTCCCCTAACACCGGAGGATATAAAATCAAGATTTCCCTACAAAACTCAATCAAGCCATTCAAAATAGAGCAAGAAAATAATAATAAAAATCACACAAATAGAGATACCTACTATTACATGAAAAATTTAGATTATTATTCAAACCCCAATGACTAAGAAAGAGATTTGTATTCAAATCACTCTTTGGAAGCTATCATCAATGGCTTTAGAAAATAATATGCATGAAAAAAACACATCTTAAAATATCCCCATGAAGAGTCTAAAGTCTTTCCTTATTATCCAGAATAGGATTACACAAGAGCTTCTCGCTAAGCACATGACTCAAAGGTCAGATGAATCAACTAACAAATGACCTCCTATTTAAAGATAAATCCTCTAATAGCTATTTTGAGTCCTCGTCAATGAAATATTTACCGTTGATGAATATTAAAATTTAAATCTCATCTATTAAAATATTTGATTCTTGAGGAAATTCGATTTTTTTTATTAAATGCATTTTAATTAACTCAATTTTTTTTTAGTTAATTTTCCCAAAAATTTGACTTTGACTTAACCCCCAAGGTTCAAAGTTTTAAAATTTAGCAAAATAATTAATTCACCTTAGTCTCATGACCTTTCATTCTTTTTTTTTCAAGGACCAAAAAAATTTACCTTTGGAGAATTTAAATTTTCCAATGACCTAGAATTAATTAAATTTCTAGCTTAGGATTTTAACTAATTTTTGGCCAGAAAATTAAATTAATTATCCTATGAGAAGTTAAATTATTTTTCCAACCCTCAAAACAATTTACATCATTATTCTCATATATTTTACATCATAGGGGGGAAAACCCATTTGTAATAGGTCCTCACAAACTACCGATTTCCTTGACACAGATAAAATCGAGCAGACCAAATAATTTGTAAGAAAATAACCTAACCAAATAGTTAGGCTTATTTCAAATTAATTTTACATAGGATTGATCCAGAACACTAGGACTTGCCTAAGATCCTAGCGGAAAAATCCATTCCATATTTTGGGTAAGACTGGAGAAATGCTATGCCGACATTTGAGAATGGATCGGTGAGACAAGAAAACTCCCAGAATAGAGATTGTCACTAGAAAACTAGTCTTACCTAGGTCGTTAAATACATGACACGAGTCTGTCGATATTATTTACATTATACACATGCAGAAAGGGTTTACATAACATCTTAGAAGTCAAGCTGATGATGATATTTGGACGGCATAGACACATCGATCAAGTGCTATCCCTTTTGTGAAAAAAGGGGTTGTACTACCATGGTGCCAGTTTAGGTCCCTTATCTCCATCAAAATTTCCTCAGATTAGACATGGACGAAAATGACATATCTCTAAAGCCCTAAACCAAGCCAACCTTGATATTGTGGCTAGTAAACAATTATCTCTTGAAGGGGTCCTTAGAGAAGTACACGCCCCATCCTTGATTCCCCCATTAAGTGTCTTTCCTTCAACTACAGAGAGCTTCCTAGTCCCTCAAAGAATCCAGCCCTAAAATAATTGAACTTGTCTGACTGGCTCAACTTGATTGTCCTTCAAGAAACCTTGGGGATCGATATCGAGGTTGAGCTCTCCTTGTCAACACTCCTCAAGGGTTGGATTTTTCATGCCATCGATGTGACATGCCGATATGGGGGTGTTTCCATTGGTTATAATGCTAAATATGTTAAGCTCCTCAACATATGGGGTCGTCACAACTATATCGCTGTAGACATATTCTCTAAAGATCTTTGGATCACTCTTAGGAGTTGTATTATTTATGGTCTATAGCATAATCAAGTTACATTATGGAATTCTTTGATGAATTATCCCTTTGTGAATTATGTTATGCAACCAGCTCAAGAAAAGATAGAAAAGATAGACCAACGCCTTATAATTTAGCCTCTTCGATGGGGCAACCTCCTTTACATTACATTAATAAACAATTCTTGGATGATACAAATGAAAAGACCTCCTTTCTATATATAGGAGTCTAAGGGGTCATAACATAATCAGAGCCTACATAACAATAATAATGTAAGGGCACAATAATAACATAGTGGGCTTCTATGGGGCACAATAGTAACAATATGGGCACAATAGGGGCACAACAATATTAATAAGGGGTACAACTACAATAGTAATGCGGTAATCACTAGTATTATGGGGACCCAACATGCCCGTCTACTTCAAAAAAAGTGTTGTCCTCAACGCTTGAGTAGTTCTGGATGCTTCTGTATAAAATTCTCATCCTACCATGTGGAATCTTTAGTAGATAAGTTCTTCCGCTTGATAAGATACTCTGAAATTGATCGATTTCGTAGTTGTCGAGTTCTTGTTTCTGTGACTGCTTCTGGTTCCAATATAATTTTTCCTTCCTCGTCAAGTTCTGGAAATATTGTTTGAATTGGTAGCTTATCACCTATAACCTTCTTTAAACATGAAACATGGAAAACTGGGTGCAATCGAGAAGCTACAGGAAGCTCTAATTTGTATGACATAGTACCAGTCTTTTGCAATACCTTGTACGGACCATAATACTTTGGTGATAATTTATTATCCTTCTTAGCTTGCTTGAGGGACATTTGCTTATATGGTTGTAGCCTTAAGAATACCTAATCACCTACATCAAAACTTCTTTCACTGTGATGTTGATCTGCCTGTTGTTTCATTCTATTCTGTGCCAACACGAGGTTATCCTTTAAGAGTTGGAGGACTTGTTGTTGATGTTCGATGTGATGTTCCACTGCTTGAACCTTAGAATTTTCTCTTAAATATGATGTGATGAATGGTGGTTGATACCCATAAAGTGCCATAAATGGGGTCATTTTTGTTGCTGTATGGAAGGAAGTGTTATACCACCATTCAGCCAGAGGCAACCATTTGACCATTGTGTCTGTTTATCAGATACAAAGCAACGAAGATATCCTTCCAAACATGTGTTTACATCTCAGTTTGCCCATCAGATTAAGGATGATAAGATGAGCTATGAGCTAACTGAGTACCAAGACAAGAAAATAATTCTGTCCAAAAAATTTCAGTGAAAATGGGATCTCTGTCACTTACAATAATCTTTGGGTTTCCATGTAGCTTTTGAATTGTTTCCATAAATGCACTAGAAACTGTACTGCCTTTAAATGGATGTGATAATGAACAAAAGTGTGCATACTTGGTAAGTCTATCAACTACCACCATGATGACACTCTGTCCCTCAGACTTGGGTAAACCTGTGATAAAATCCATAGAAACCTCCTCCCAACATTGGCTTGGAATGGATAAAGGCTGTAATAGACCTAGTATCTTAGTTGTTTCGACTTTATTTTGCTGGAAAACCAAACATTCTGCCACAAACTTTTGAATATTTGATTTAAGGTCGTCCCAAAAAAATTCCTTCTTAACCCTGTGGTAAGTTTTTAAAAATCCCGAGTGCCCTCCTAAGGGAGAAGTGTGCAATTCCATAAGAATCTTTTGTTTTAGTTGGGAATTCTTACAGAGGTATAAGCGATCTTTGTACCATAATGAATCATTTTTCCAGCTAAATGTATCAGACATACTAGAATCTTGTTGTAGCTTTCGAATAAGTGCCCACAGTTCTTCGTCATTCTTCCATTCCTCCCTTGCTTCATTTATCCAATCTGGTTGGATATAGAAATGGCACACAACAATGCTTCCACATCCTCATCCTTTCTTGAGAGTGCATCTGCCACCACATTTTGCTTCCCTTTTTTGTAGATGATTTCAAAGTCATAACCCAACATCTTTGTGACCCACTTTTGTTGCTCTTAGAGGATAATCTTTGTTCTAAAAAGTATTTAAGGCTATCATGATCCATTTTTACCTTGAAGTGTCTTCCCATTAGGTAGGGTCGCCATTTCTTAAGTGCATGTAGTATTGCCAACATTTCCTTCTCATAAATAGCTTTGTGTAAAAACTTCCCTTGATTGGATGACTTTCAAAGAAATGGGTCTTTCATCTTGCATTAAAACAACACCAATTCCATTTCCTAAAGCATCACATTCCACAATAAAGGTTTTTGTGAAGTCCGGTGTAGCTAAGACAGGTGCAGGTGCTTGGCACATTGCCTCTTTAAGATGTTCGAAGGCCTTTGTTGCTTCTAGAGTCCATGAAAATGCATCTTTCTTCAATAGTGTTGTTAGAGGTACTGCTATTCTCCCATAATTGTTAACAAACTTGCGATAATACCGTGTCAACCCAAAAAATCCTCGCAGATGCTTCATGGATGTGGGGATTCTCCATTCCTTAATGGCTTTAATTTTGCTAGGGTCTACCTTAACTTCATGAGATACAATATGACCTAGATATTCCACCTCTTGTACTCCAAAGAAACATTTGGATCTTTTTGCATATAATTGTTTTTCCTCCAATAGTTGTAGCACCATATCAACATGTTCAACATGATCCTTCCAAGACTTGTTGTAGATTAGTATATCATCAAAGAATACTAACACAAATTTTCGAAGGAATGGTTTGAAAATCGAATTCATCAAACCTTGAAATGTTGAGGGTGCATTGGTAAGGCCAAAAGGAATGACCAAAAATTCATAATGACCCTCATGAGTTCTAAATATTGTTTTTAGAATGTCTTCAATCTTCATTCTGATTTGATGATATCCTGAACGAAGATCCAACTTGGTGAAGTAAATTGATCAATGCAATTCATCTAGTAATTCATCAATGACACGAATGGGAAACTTATCTTTAATAGTGGGCTTGTTGAGCTCCCTATAATCTGGACACATGTGCCATGATCCATCCTTCTTGTGCACCAATACTACTAGAGCAGAGAAAGAAATTTGACTCGGTTGAATTATACTAGCCTCTAGCATTTTTGCAACCATACGTTCAATTTCACTCTTTCGGGCATAGGGATATCTGTACGGCCTGATGTTTGGAGGAACACTTCCAAGAATCATATGAAAAGGATGATCATGATCATGAATAGGTGGGAGACCTTTGGGAGTCTCAAATACCTTGGAATGATTGTCCAAGACTATTTGGAGATCTGGAGAAATAGATTATTCCAATGTGGAAACATCAATCGAACATAATTGTGCAATTACACTTTTTTGTTCCTCTTTTAGAAGCTTTGTCATACCATTAGAGCTGATTATCTTTCCTGGTTTCCCTACAATACCTCTTAATACAACTTCCTTTCCTTCCACAGAAAATTTCATGAAAAGTTCTTGAAAATTAATTGTTTCCAAGGATTGTAACCATTGGACTCCTAATACAACATCATCGCCTCCCATTGGAATGGAGAGAATTGGGCTAGTCAATACATATTCTCCCATGGATAGCTTGATATTATGGAACTTTCCAGAGAAATTTATTGTTCCTCCATTTGCAACCATCACTTGACACTCTGGTGCTAGATATAAGAAGAAATTCAATTCTTTTGCTACATTACAATGAATAAAATTGTGAGTACTTCCCGAATCAATCAACACTATTACCTTTTTCATCTTGATTTGTCCTTCTATCTTGATGGTTTGAGGAGTGGTAATTCCCGCCAATGCATTACAAAATATGGTCAGATTCATTTGTTCTTCATCTAGGCTTTGTTCCTAGAGTATATTCTCTTCTTTTGACATTTCTTGCTCCTTTTCTTCTTCCTCTTCACAATCTGTGTAGAATAATTTCTTCTCAGCACACTTATGACCCTTAGTGTATTTGATAGCAAAACTGTAAAAAAACCCTTTTTCTCTTTTTTCTTCCAATGTTGTGGTGTCAACCTTATAGGTTGTGGAAGACTAGCGGCAATAGCACTTCCGTCTTTATAGATGTGAGTGGTATGCTTCCTCGTTGCCATAATTTTTCTTTCCATTTTTCTTGCTAACTTGAATGCCTTCTCTAATGAATCAAGTTCCCAAAGGTGAACATCATGTTGGATATTATCCTTTAAAGACCCTATGAACACATCAATCCTATGCTCCTCTGGAATATCTTTTACC
>APFE030252837.1:1121-12193 GCA_000404065.3 Pinus taeda | reverse complement strand
TTACTATTGTGCCCCATAGAAGCCCACTATTGTTATTATTTTGCCCTTACATTATTATTGTTATGTCGGCTCTGATTATGTTATGACCCCTTAGACTCCTATATATATAGAGGAGGTCTTTTCATTTGTATCATCGAAGAATTGTTCATTTATGTAATGTAAAGGAGGTTTCCCCCTCGAAGAGGCTAAATTCTAAGGCATGGATCTATCGTTTCTATCTTTTCTTGAGTTGGTTTCATAACAGAGTTCCTCTCTTTGAATGGAGAAGACATTCATATTTATATAAAAGCTAAGATAACTTATTAATGAATGTAGATCCAAAAATATCTTCTAGATCCATAAATATCTCCTAGATCCACAAATCTCTCCTAAATCCACAAATATCTCATGTGGTTACAGCCATGTGTTAACATCTAGTAAGTAGCATCTCTACATATCCTCTCACAAATCTCTAAAATATTTGATAGGAAATATTATCAAAACTTCCATGATTCTTCTCCATCAAATGTGTTTGAATTGTTATCTCAAATCTTGAAGGGTTGAAGGTGAAATTTGAATTTGACACTAAATGATCAAATATGAAAAATGCATACAAACATCACAAAACTCATCCAATTTTTAGATATAAGTGAAAACATGTTATTTTTCTAATATTTTATCATAAATTCACTCAAAATACTAAAAATAAATGTTTTGGAAAATAACAAGTTTGAAACCCATATATAATCATATAATGGTCTTAGTGTAAGGTTATAGGAAGTGTAATATGGTTAAAAGTGAATGAAAAGAGGATGAAAAAGGTGACATTTTGGAGATCCAACAATGATCTATAAAATGCTATGGATATTCCATTGGGAAATTCATCACAAGAGATCTACAAAGATATAATGAAAATCTTAAATATACATTACAAGGTTAATTTTTCCTTATATTTATGGATTCGTTAATTGTTGTGTTATGCTTATGCATGAAATGTATGGAATACAAAAAATAGATAACAAGCACAAATGTAATCGCTCACAACCATAATAACACAAGATATGACCTAGTAAACCCTTATGGTAGAAAACCCAATTAGAAGGTGAGGTTTCTTTTCTCTCCTTTTCTCTAAATGGGAATTGATTAACCCATAAATTGTCATGGATATTCCACTACACATTTTGTCACAATAGATCTAAAAAAATTATAGTTAGAAATCTAAAATATACATTATTACAATTTTATTTCTCTTTAGATTTATAGATATGTAGATTATTGTTAAGAGCATATACATGCAAATTAAAATTACGCAGAAAATAAAATAAAATCTCACACACACATTTGACATAAGATATGACCTGGGAAACCCTTTCAGGAGAAAAACTTAGCTGGAAGTTCAGGTCGCTTTGCTCTCTTTCTCTAAATAAAAAATGGATGTGAGTAGAAAGAAGTATGGCCTATGGTCTATGGGATACTACAATGTACAATTTCTCTCAGTGCTCTTTTCCTCCTATCTCTCTTAGTTATTTTTTCTTACCTATGAAACAAATTCACTCGAAAGAATGGAATCCCTTTTCCTCCTAGTGGCTCAGTTATAAAAGAACCCAATAGCCTACTAGTGGTTAGTTTTGACTACCTCAACTCTTAACCATAGTTACAATATAAGCTATTCTAGAGTCTTCTTCATCATAATCACATGGCTAGCTCATTTTTCATGAATAATTGGGCTAACGCGACATCCTCTCAAATCATGGTGGTGAAAACAGGAAGGTCAACTTTTGAGTTGCATAACTCTTGCATACAAACTCCAATTGATTTGATTCTTGTGCCATTGGAAATGCCTTTGTGTGTAGAATAGAAAAAAGGGGTGGAACTAAAGTGGAAAATTTTTACACATAAAAAACATCATTTTATGCCTCAAAATTATTTCAAACCCCATTTTGCCAAACCGGGTCTCGTTAGTAAAAGGGTCATGTGAGCTGATTCCTCCACTTTTTCCACTCTAAAATCATCGATATGGATGTGAAAAACTATAATAATCCAATCTAGATCATAGATGCAAGAAAAAATAAGGGACACTTGTAGCTTGTGGGAAACTACAATACACAAATCCTCTATGCTTTCTCTCGGTTTATCTACTCTCATCAACTCTACTCATATATGGAACAAAATGCACTTGAATAGAATGGAACCTCTCCCCCCCCCTAGTGGCATGCCATATAACATAGCTTGATAGCCTATTAGTGGTTAATTTTGAATCCTTCAACTCTTAACTAGAGTTACAGTATCAACTCTTCTAGATTCTTCTTCATATGATCATGTGCCTAACCCCTTTTCCATAAATTTTTGGGTGGCATAAATTTTACATGAAAACTCAAATTAAGGTGATTATTGTGGCATTGGAAAGGTATATGTGTGTAGAATAGTGTTGGGGTGAAACACTTAAGCAACAAGGTTTTACCCCCAAAAATGCACTCAATGCCTCAAACTGCTTTCGAAATGTTTTAGACACTGAATTACCAAACTAAGACCCACTAGTAAAAATGATCATGTGAGTTGATTCTTCCACTTTTTCCTACTTGAAAAAATCAATATGGATGAAAATTAATATGATTATCCCATCCAAATCAACCCCCCCTCCCCCTCAATATATATAATCCAACAATTGGTATCAGTGCAAGTTCCTTTTGAAGTAGTCCTACCACTGGAAGGGAGATCTCAAAGGTGTTAGAGTAGGTTAATTTGTTAGTCAAAGTATCAAGAATATATTAATATATATATAATATATATATATAATATATATATATATATATATATATATATATTGATTGTTGTCTTAAAAGAGGTCAAATTCATAACATTATCATTGTCATAATTTTTCCTGTCACTACCTAGAGAGTCATCATGAGTTGGGTCATTACTTTGGTCCTTAAATTCAATCATGGGAAGAGGTGTCTGTGTATGGGAAGCTATTGTAATAAGTTATTGAAGTATGAGTATTAGGTATTAATAGGATAGTTACATGGTCAAGGTTTCTACAGTTGAAGGAAAGATCTCAAAAAAAAATCATATTCATTGATGTTCCAATTTATTCCCTTGTTAGAAATCATATTCATCCCTTTTCCTATCCCCTTATTTCCCTCATTCCATTAACTTTCCCTGATTCCCAAAGTTTTTCACTATTCCTATTCCCTATTTCCGGCCTAAACCCCCACCCTCATTTAATCCTAATTATAATTCCCTAGGCCTAAATACTCTTTGTCTAAGTGCCATTGCATATCATGATTGGCTTATGTCCATTCCCACTTCATATGAACTTTGATCATAAATCTAGCATTTATATAGATTTCCCCATCATCCTAAACGCAAATCAATTATCGCATCCTATGTGATTTTCAAGTGCAACACGGGTTAAATATCAAAATTCGATTACATCAACAAATTATTTTGAATCATTGCAGAAAGCCACCAATTTTCTTCACAACTGATCACAGATGAATGGGCTCTTTATTCATGCAAGGAATGTATGAAATGGTTATATTTTGAAGCAGAGGTCATAGAGAAATTCACACAGGGTGTTGCATTTTTTCTACACATAGAGGGTCAAGGCATTAAAATGTTTCACAGGTCATCTATCAACGCATGGTTTTTCCTTCAAGGATTGGAGAGGTAGGAAGTCTATGGCCTATCCTAAGTTCTCACTACTTCATATCTTGATTAGTGTTGTCGAAACTTGTGTTTTTTCTACTAAAAGATACGTTGTGCACACTCTGTTTTTCCTAGCAATATATACTCATTTCTAAATTTGTAGTCGAGTACCATAGTTATGAAATTGTGTCATTAGATGATTGTTGAAGGGCTGAAATCAATTGCTTTATGTTTCTAAGTTTTTCTATTTGCATTCAACCTCATAAAACCTCTTTGTCACCATCTCCTTGTCAAAACTGTTGAACCAAAATTGTGTTGTCACCCTTTGCAAGATTTGTTTCATTTAGTCAATACAAGTAGCCCTTCTCAAAGTCAAATCTAATCTGCCAAGTATTGAGATACGATGGCCCCTATTACTAGTAAAAAGGGTGGAGACGTTGTGTGTACTGAACCTAGTACCTTGATCTTTCTAAAATCATCACTTTCCATTAGAGTGGCCTTTGAACATGTAGGTTGCATTCCTTTTTGTCAAAAAGTCCAGAAAATAGGTCATAACACAAGACTTCCCAGTTTGTTTGCTCTCAATTTCTACGATGGCAAAGTAAAATTAGGGGACCTGGAGATTGGTATGACTGAGAAATTTATTGTTGATGCAACCATCCTTCCTATAGCAAGGGATAAGTGGTTTAAAGGGGATGAATTAGACATATTAACCTATAAATAGTTTGTGAAGCCGGAATTTCTGGACAAGTTTGCCTCTACTTTTCCCAATGTTTACCTTCAGGAACAGTATGTTGACCTTTTAAAAGTTATTCAAAGATACTTCACCTGTGAGGGCATGTTTAGTAGGACATGTTTAGTGAGACTATTATGGTATTTCAAAGAGAACAAGCCATTGAATCTTCCTTACTCTTTTCTCAAGAGTTTAGAGAGAATGGCAACTAAAGTGCAAATTTAGAAGGATAGTAATGCTTCCAGTTTTTTTCAATTTTCTTTAATAAATATTTTAGTTAAGCATGCAGTTGAGAGGAAGAAAATATATTGGTCTGATTTCCTTGCTAGTGTTGATTTGTTGCCACAAACTAGTTCTCCATTAGTGAAGATAGGTGAGGAAGATCCCAAGAAGGAAACCACAAAAAGGAAAAGATACACTCATCTATGGAGATGAAACCAATAAAGAAGGAAGATGAGAAGCCAAACAAAGGGCTTATAGGGAGATTGAGCAAGAAGGCTAAGGTGCAAAGTATGAAGGATAAGAAAGCAATCGAGGAAATAAAGGAACAAGTGGCATCAGCTCAACCTATCGGGATTAAAATCAAGATTGAAGACACAATGCAAGATGAATTTGTGATGAGACCCAAGACAAGGTCTAGAGTCAAACAAACCCAGGAAGAGCCAACCCCTTAGGTAGTAGTGGAGATTATGAAGATATACAAGTAGATAAGCAATATCAAGACAAAGTAGATGAAGTTAAGGGACCTGAAATAGTACAACCAAGTCATGAAGAGGACATAGCACAACTTGAAATAGGTGCTATGCATTATGAAGAAGAGGACCCTAAAATGACCAAGATGAAAGAAGCACTTTATAATTAATATCAAATGAGAATAGAATTCTTGAAGAAAAATAACATAGATCTGAAATAAGCAGTCAAACTAGCAGTGGACAAGTCAAAGTCACCTACAGAAACAATTGCTAAGGGAAAGGGGAAGCATGTTTCTTTTGCAGAGTAGGCTAAGAATGTCGCAGTAGAGCCTAGTGGGTTGTCAGTTAGGGCTTTCAAGTCTAAATTTAGGTATGTGCAATAGATGAGGGAAATAGCTCAAGCTCCTGCAAAACCCCCCTTTAATCAGTGGAAAGAATATCAAAGGTTCTTGGAGGAGCTGGAGGAAAGCAAGGACCAGGATAACCAGTTCAGACAGTAGAATCTCGATTATAAAAAATCAATAGAGCACATTCTAGAGATCTGTGATAATGAAGTTAGGGAAGCATCTAAAGCCATCGACAGGAGAAAACACTTTTTCAAATGGTCCCTTCCAGTAAGGAGGCAATGTAAAAGTTTATCTGTTAGAAATTTGGTATTGAACGCCTAGTTGAGAAGCATGAAGCAAATCTTGGATGAGGCACGAAGATTGCTAAAGAAATATGAAGGTGCAGTTGTGTTACCTCCTCTTGTAAGGGTGCCTAAATTGGATTCCAAGCTCATGACTAAAGCCAAACCCACCATTTCATCACATGTTGAACAACATGGCTTCACTCCTCAAACTTCTAGTAGCAAGGTTTCAAGCAAGAGAAAAGGGAGATGATCAAGCCTCATTTCATGGTTCCAAGTTTTGTGTTAATTTTTATGATGTTTAATATTAAGGATTTAATTTTTTGAGTGACATATAGTAGCATGATGGCATTTTAGGAGGACCGGAAGGCACTTAGTAGACAACTGTAGAAATTTCACTACGCAACTGCTACGATGGTTGTGCCCAAACCATCACACCCATGTTGGAGGGAAGCCACATGTTATATTTTCAAGAGGCTGACATGGAGTACGTGTGACATCCAACTCATCTCCTTAGAATCCCACCACGTGGCATTTCCAACAACTCAATATTTTGGATGATGTGTAGCTACTACACAGCCTTTGTACACTCAGAAAAGAAGCTTTGAGATTTTTTCTATTTTTTTTTCACGATGATCTTGTTCGAAGATATCTTGGTTCTTTATTTAGAAATTTTTTGTTTTTAAGAGATAAAAACAGTTCATTGTTTTATGCTTTTGAGAAAAAGTACTTTGTAAACAATAGTTTCCTCTTTTTTTAGTTTTGAGATCAATCCCCTATTGGATCGAATATGAATTGAACTTAGACATAGTGATATCCTATGTGTGAATTATATATTTTGATTAATGAAGACAGAACAGGTTGTTGATGGTTCAACATTGTGTTGGTTTCAATTTTCTGCAATTTTTTCTTTTTTGATCAATTCATGGTGCAATGCTTATGTAATGAGGGATATCGATTCCACTATACAAGGATTCTTATGGTATGATGTCTGGGATTATTTCTGTTTATCGCTCAGTTATTCTATTGTCTTATTGTGTTATATGAGTATTATGATTTCAATTGACTTAGAATTCATTTAAGCTCCTCTTTTCAATTGTTTTCACTTTTCACTTGCAAATGGAATGTCTTATACTCATGTATGTTATCTCTTTCGTCTATCCTTTCTTTCTCATGTAAAATAAATATTGTTTATTTGCAGAGGAGGAAATTATCTGTTTTTTTTTTTTTAGTTTGTCCATTCTATACTACAACCTATCATTGTATCCCAAGTCATTCTAGAAAGCCCTTATAATAGATGTCGGTTTACTTGCATAAGAAAATGAATAAAAAGACAAATTGATCATGTGTTATTACCTAGCCGACCACTCATTTTTCAACCAAATATCTTTAGAATTCCATTGTCAGAACTAGTCTCTGCTAAATTTGTGCTTTAAAGTCTTTATATTTCTCGAGTGAGGGAGCCCCCTCTGGTTGAAGAAGACTAGTCTATCAACCAAAAGAGGTATGTGGTTACCTTTGAGTTTTCTCCTTTCAGACTAGAGAAAACTACAGAGTGACAACAAAAGGGACCATGGCTAGTCATAAAGGAAAGTCAATAATGAAGGAAGAATCTTTCAAAGTTTCAAATAATATGTAGAAATTTAAATTCAATGATTATTCCATAAATGAATTAGATGCAGAAGAAGCACAATTTGTGAGAACAATGAAAAGAGGATCTAGAAAATATAAAGGTAACCCACCATTCAAACATTTTAATTGTGGTAGAATATGACATTTTTATTGCTATATATTATTGTGCAAAATGTAAATACAATAATGATGAAGAAAAGCATGCAAATTGAAGCAATTTTTAAAGACACAAAAGAGGAGAGTATTGCAAGAAGAAAGGTTTTTATTTTAGAGAATATAGTAGCTCATCAAAATATAGTGACAAATATTCATCTAATATTTATGAAGAATAAATTATTTTCATAGCCATTGAAGGAAACATTGATAATAAAAAATATGAAAACAATCAACAAGAGAAAATAGCTTCATAGGATGATGACATTGATGGGGAAGCAAATCTTGAAGTAGAACTTGTTAGTGCTCTAGAAAAAAATTGAACTTAGAGGCAAGTTAAAAGAAAAAGTAGAAGGATATACTATAGAAATATGAGAAGAAAAAGGGTCATGATATTGATGAAACAATAGTTTTAATCTTGAATACACAACTAGAAGAGGCAAATAGGATAGAATAAATAGTGAGAATCTAGTTTAAATAAAGGAAGAATATTGTGAGAAGCTAGAAGTTGAATATATTTCCTTGAGAAAACAGCTATATAAAGAAAATTCTCAATTGAATCAAAACTTGAAGTTTGGAAAGAGTACTTAAATCTTAGATGATATCAGTATGTGTCAAAGACCACCTTTCATCAAAATAGGTCTTTTCTATAAATAAAATCATAATATCTCCAAGGGAGAATCAAGCACAAATCCATTAGAAAAGGAAAATGAAGAAAATACCAGAAGTTATGCTAATGTTCTAAATAGCTCTTTCAACATTAAAAGCAACACTAAGAAAGGAGACAAATACTAGCAAAGGCTTGATTTTTCTCACAAGATCAACAAGAATAAATTCAAAAGCACTACTCCACTAAGAAGACCTTTTGTATATTAGTATCAATATATCTTCTTTGGCTATTGCTTTGCTTGTAATAATTTTTCTCATAAATAAATAAAATTTAAAGATTATGTAAGAAATGACCGTGTGAGAAATAGAAACATAGGATATTATATGACCTCAAAGAATGGTTTTGCGAGAAAAAATGTAAGAGTCTAAATAAGAGTGTTGTTAGGAATCACAATTCATTTTCTCCTCTATTAGATCATATTGAATGCTATCAGTGTAATAACTATGGGAACAAAGCATGTGATTATAGAATATGCATAATAAGGCTTCCTAAGTAAGGCAAGGAAGAAGATATTACTAAACATAAAGAAGAATTCACAAACGTATGGAAAAGGAAGTAAGTAAAATGGGGATATTGTGTGTTTCACTATATGCTAAAAAAAAACGGAAGCCAATGGTATATTGACAATGGATGCTCAAAACATATGATAGGATATTAGAGTAAATTTTTTACTCTAAAATAAGAAGAAAAAAAAAAGGCAATGTTACTATTGGAGATAATGCATTAGCAAGGATAACTAGAAAGGAGACAATAAGTCTTGATAATGGAAAGACTAAAACTCAAAATGCCTTGTCTGTTGAAGGTTTGAAATTTAATATTATAAGTGTCAGTGAAATGCATAATTAAGGATATGATCTCATATTTTGTTCTAAAAGGTGTGAGATAATGAAAGTGGGTTATGGAAGAATAGTGGCAAATGCAGCTAGGACCTCAAATAATGTATATGTCCTAGATGAAGTTAAAGGAGAAAAAAATATATTTTACAATTGGATGAAAGTTTGTTATGGCATAGAAGATGGGTCATATAATATTTGAAAATCAAGTAAAACTCAACAAAACATGGCCAGTTAGAGACATACCAAATATCTTAAAATCGAATGACATTATTTATAATCCATGTCAACATGGGAAGCAGATTGTAGTAAGCTTCAAGAAAAAAAATACTCATAATCAAGGTTATTGGAACTTGTTCATACATATATTTATAGACCACAAGAACACAAACATTAAAATGTGAGAGTTTCTTTATTTTTATTATTGACATTTTTACAAGAATGACCCAAGTCACTTTTTCTAACGGAAAATTTGAAGCATTTGAGAAGTTCAAACCTTTCTAAGCTCTTGTTGAGAATTAGGTTAATATAAAAATAAAGTTCCTAAGATCATATAGAGGAGGTTAGTTTGAATTCAATGAATTTTTTTTAACATCATGGAATTTGGAGACATTTCTTAATGTCAAGGACTCCATAGAAAAATTAAGTTGTAGAAAGGAAGAACACAAATGTGTAGGAAATGGTAAGAACAATGCCCAATGAAGTTAATATACTAGAATTCTTTTGGGGAGATGAAATTAATATAACCATTTACATTCTAAATAATTATCAAATAAAAATAAACAACAACAAGACTCCTTATGAATTGTGGAAAGGAAAACCAACTAAAGTCAAATATTTCAAAGTATTTGGAAGCTAGTGCTACATGAAAATATATGAAGACAATTTAGGAAAGTTTGATTCCAAAATAGATGAAGGAATATTCCTTGGGTATGAATCTAAAATCAAGGGATACAAATGTTAGAAAGGTATACTACACAAGGTGGTAGAGAGCGTTGTTATAGAAGTGGATGAAGCACTACCTCAAAAAGAAAAGTCCTGAGCGATTAATTTTCAAAGGAGACACTCAGTAAAGAGTAAGAGGAGGAAGAAGAAGAGGAAGAGGAACAATAGAAGGAACAAGAAGTGGAGGATGAAATAGAACATCAACATCCAAATATTTCTAGAATAATCATCTATAAAATCAAAATTTTGGTATCAAACATGCAAAAGTATAGACTAGAAGGAGATTGACAAATACATAAGAGCATGCCAACCTTTCTTTACTATCGAAAATAGATCTCAATACCTTTTATCAAGCTAGGGAAGATAAGCATTAGGTTAGTGCTATGAAGCATATTTGAATTAGATTGAGAAAAACGAGACATGGGAACTTGTGCCTAGATTAGAATACGAGAATGTTATTGGCACCAAATGGGTCTTCAAGAACAAGTTGAATGAGGGTCGAAAAGTAGTAAGAAAGAAGCCTATATTGGTGTGTAAAGGATATGATCAAGTTGAGGGTGTTGGATTTGAAGAAACCTTTTCTCCAATTGCAATAATATAAGTGATTAGAATTTTCTTGGTATTTGCACGTTTTAGTAACTTCCAAGTATATTAACTAGATGCTAGGTTAGTTTTTATTAATGGAAATTATAAAGAATAAGTATATGTTGAAAAACTAGAAGGATTTTAGTTGTCATGAAATGAAAATGGTCTATGCATATTGAAGAAGGTACTATATGGTCCAAATAAAACTCCCAAGGCTTGGTAATTAAGACTTGAAAAGTATCTACAACAACAAGGATTCAAAAGAGGAGCAACAAATAACAATATTTATTTTCTGTATTCAGGCTTCTGTGATCCATAATGAATTAAGCAAAGTCTTTGAGGTAGAAATCACATAAGAGAAATTTTCAGTTGACGCGTTTCGAACCAACAAGTTTGGTTCATCATCGGGACCAGATGAAGAGGCAAACCATGACAAAGACTTAAATAGAGAGCAATGTAGAGACATAGTTTCAAGTAATGGCTATATTTGAATAATAATGTTTAAATTATGGTATTAATATATTAATATATTAAAAACAAACATTATTAAGTAATGACTATATTAAACGACTAG
>APFE030252832.1:0-16150 GCA_000404065.3 Pinus taeda | reverse complement strand
GGGGGGTTTGAGGGGGGCGGGTAGCCCCCCTCTACGGGGTTCGGGGCAGCGCCCCGAGAATTTTTTTTTTGGACCTATATTAGGTTGGGCGAACCTACCTATGGTTTTCAGTCCATGGTTTTCGATGCGATGGTTTTCGGTCCATGGTATTGGATGCTTCGGCATGTATAAATATGTATTGTAACATTGAAAGGAATATAATGAAAAATCAAGCTGGTAGTCTCGGTTTTGAGATCCGGTGGGAAATCTCTATGTATATGTGTTTTATGGGTTATGCTCTCGCATTTTTATTTTCTTGTGATTTAGAATTCGTATGCAGGTAATTTCTGTACGGGGTTAAAACCTACAACTCTCACAACCTATGAGATGAGAGTAGGAAGAGTGAAGTTTGAACCCAAGGAGGAAATGTTTAAAGTGTCCAAGATGACCAAGGAGAAAAAGTATCATTAAGATTTCTACAACTGTGAGTCTGATCAGGAGCTAGCTCAGTTTTCTAGGAAACTGAATTGTGGCTCAGGAAAATATAAAGGGAACTTTCCCTTTAAATGCTTTGACTGTGAGAGAGTTGGACATTTTTCGTCCAAGTGCCCTTAGCAAGAAAGGTCTAAAAAGGAAGATGATCATAAATTTAGAAACAAATCTTAGAAACATCAGAAGAAGATGTTCTATAAGAATAAGGGTCTCTACTACAAAGAGGATAGTTCAACACTAGAGAGAGACAATGAAAACTCTTCAGAAGATGATTCATATAAGTATTTACTTATGGCATTGCAGAGTCGAAGAAGAAAAACATTACTGACTCTAAAGAGCAAGAAGAAGAAGAAGAAGGAGTAGTGGATCTTGAAGGGGAACTCATCAGTGCTCTTGATGAGTGAAAGAAGGCAAGTAGAAATAAAAATCAGCTAAAAGAACAACTATAGCGTATTGAAGAAGATATGTACAACTCCAAAAATGAGGAGTTTGTTTATAAAAAAGAAAAAATTGAAGAATCCATTAAAATAATAGATATTTTATAGACTATACTAGAAGAGAAACAAGGAACATGCGAGAAACTAGAATAAGTGAACAAGAAATTAAAATAGGAGTTGTTTAAGGTAAAGAAAGAAACGATCTCAAAAGAATGCAAATATGAAATTATTTCCTTGAAATTCAAACTATAAGAAGCTAAATGAAAGGAATAATTTCTTCAATATTTGATCCATGAATGGGAAGATAACTATCAGAGTCTCGAGGTAGAGGTCGTCTCTCTGAGAACACATCTTGAGAAAATGAATATTGAGAAATACATAAATGAAAAATTTGTAGAAGGAGCAAGAAATGTAGATCAAATTCTAAGTAGTCAAAGGTCTTCATGAAACAAAACAGGCATAGGATACTCCGGATCACAAGAATCTTATATGGGAAAGACGAATTTCAGGTCCACGAGATTTGAGGAACCTCAGAGCTATGAAAATTTGTATCAAGAAAGAATCAATGGAGACAAAAAGGGATCAATCCATAGAGGATCCCATTACTAGAATAATAACTCCATCTAGACCAAGGAACCACACCAGTGGAAAATGAATCAATCAACCAGACAATAGAGGTACCTTCATGCACAAAATCATGAACCCTCCAACATCAGGTACTCTCATTTATTTTATTGTCATTATTATAAATGTAACATCTTTGGACATAAGGATGTTTATTGTAGAAAAATCAAAGTTGAAAGAGATGAAAATTTCAGATACAATAAGTATCAGAATCTTAGATCTCAAAACTCTACTCTTAGAAATTAAAATGCCTTCTCTCCCGTAATGAATGATGTTGAATGTTTCAAATGTAATAATTTTTGGCACAAGGAAAGTGAGATCAGAAGAAATCTTGAGCATCCATCTAAGTATCAGAACACTTTGCAACCAGCTTCTCGAAAAGATAAGGAAAATTGGAAATGAAAATATGGAAAGAGAATGGAATGTGGACTTGCTCTATCATCACATAATAAAGAAAACAAATGGTATGTGGATAGTGGTTTCTCCAAGCATATGACTTGGGATAAGAGAAATTTGGGTTTCTCAAATAAAAGGACAGAGGGAACAATATCACCTTTAGCAACAATTCCCTAGCAAGACTTAACGGTAAGGGCATAGTCAGTCTTCATGAAAAGACTAAAGCCCAAAATCTATTTTATGTAGAAGGTCTCAAACATAATATGCTTAGTGTAAGTCAAATGTGTTATAATGGATTTAATGTGATCTTTCGATCCAAGGAATATGAGATATGAAATGAATAAAATGGAAAGATGGTGGGAAAAATAGTCAGAACTCACAATAATGTAAATGTATTTGATGAATCAAGAGTAAGGAGATATTTGAGGAAGTCGAATCAAGTCCAATTATGGCATAAGAGACTTGTTCATATGAATTTTGACAATATGATAAGAGTCAATAAGTTGGAAGTTATAAGAGGTTTTTCAAGGCTGTCAAGGCTTGATAATTTGATTTGCAGGTCATGTCAATTTGGTAAGAATACTTGGACTCGTTTCAATACAAAAAACTTCGATTCATCTAGACAAGTGGAGCTAATTCACACAGATATATGTGACCAAAATAGAGAAAAAAATCCCAAGAGGAGAAATATATTTTATTAAGGAATTTAGACTTTTGTGATCCATAATCTTGTTTAGAGAATAACTTCGGCAAAATCACATAAAAAATCATTTGTCGATGCGTTTCGAACCAACCAGTGTGGTTCATCATCAGGACAAGTTGAAGATCCAATCTGAGCGATGCAATAAATAGGGACAGCAGGCCATTCCAACAGCTAAAATGATAGGGTAATGGTAAATAATTCCATTATCTCCCGTTAACTCATAAATAAAATATAATATTAAATATCTCCGCTATTAATATAAATATTATCATTACAATATTAATACTATTACCCTTATATAATACTAATAAATATTATCTATTCAAATATAGCTGTTGGAATGGCCTGTTGTACCTATTTATTGCATCGCTCAGATTGGATCTTCAACTTGTCCTTACGATGAACCACACTGGTTGGTTCGAAACGCGTCGACAAATGATGTTTTATTAGATTTTGCCGAAGTTATTCTCTAAACGAAATATATTTTATGTTTCTTATTGATGATTTTACCAGGGCCACTTGGATCGTCATCTTAAAGAAAAAATCATGGAAAAATCAGAAGAGTTTAAACAAATTAAAAAATTTTAATCTCATGTAGAAAATAAGAAAGATTTCAAGATCAAATTCTTAAGATCAGATAGAGGAGGAGAATACATTTCAAGGTAATTTTAATAATTATGTGAAGAGCATGGCATAGGGAGGCAATATTCTGTGGGTAGAAATCCACAACAAAATGAAATAGCTGAGAGAAAGAACAAAAAAATTGAGGAAATGGACACAACTATGATGGATGAAACATATGTACCTTGCATATTTTCAAGAGAAGTAGCACAAGCAATAGTGTACCTATCAAACAAAACATAACTCGGGCCTAATAGTGATAAAATATGCTATGAGTTGTGGAAGGGGAGACATGCATTAGTTAAAAACTACAAAGTGTTTGGTATGAAATGCTTTATCAAAAGGAATGATTAAAATACCAAAAATTTTGATTCACACATCAATGAGGATATATTACTTGGGTACTCTTCTCGAAGCAAAGGATACAAGTGCCACAATAAGTGAACAAAGAGGGTTGAATATTACCTTGATGTAGTAGTAGATGAAGTAGATTCACAACCTGATTCCTCTAAAGGAACCATGAACTCAAATGGAGAAGATAGTTCAGACATCAGGCCTTCATATCAAGGTGAAACAGATTCGTATAACAAATATGTGGAAATGAGCACAACTTCAATGCTGAAAACACCTTCCAGGTATGTACAGAAAGAACACGTTAATACTCAAATTATTGGATACCAAAGACCTAGTCTTCATACTAGGAGGAAATTTGTTCGAAGTTAAATTCATGCAAATCTTACTCTACTATCTCAGATTGAGCTTAAAAATATCAGCTAAGAAAGTGAGGACAAGTTCTGGATGACAGCCATCAAGGAAGAAATTGCCCAAATTGAAAAAAAATAGCAATTGGGAGCATGTTCCAAGACCCCAAGAGAAAAATGACATAGGTAGAAAATTGGTCCTCAAAAATAAGTTAAATGAGTAGGCTTGAGTAATTAGGAACAAGGCCCGATTAGTTTGAAAAGGGTATGCCCAGATAGAAGGAATAAATTTCGAGGAACCCTTTGCACCAATAGCAAGGCTGGAAGCTATTAGAATGTTTCTTGTCTTTTCTAGTCATAAAAGTATCAAGGTATATCAAATGGATGTCAAGTATGCATTTCTCAATGGATATCTGGAAGAAGAGGTTTATATTGAGCAACTAGAAGGATTCACGCTCACCGATGATAAAGAGTTTGTGTGGAGACTAAAAAGGGCCTTATATGGACTCAAACAGGCTCCAAGAGCGTGGCATGTAAGAACGGATTGATACCTTCAGAAACAAGGATTTAAGAAAGGTACTTTATAAAACAACCTATACATAAAGTCTAAAGATGATAATCTACTAATTTTAGTTTTGTATGTGGATGACATAAACTTTCACAGTGATTTGGAACAATTGGGACAGCAATTCGCAAACTATATGTAGAAAGAGTTTAAAATATCCATGTTCAGAGAATTGTCCTTTTTCTTATGACTACAAATTTCTTAGTAAAAAAATGGGGTATTTATCTCCCAATCCAAGTACCTATGAGAAACTTTGAAGAAGTTTCGGCTAGAAGATTGCAAGCCAATTAGCACTCTTATGGTTATAGGCTACAAATTGTACAAATAATATGAAAACCCACTGGTAAATCATACTGAGTACAGATCAATGGTAGGAATCTTGTTGTATCTCACAAGTTCAAGACTATACATCATGCAAGCAGTGGGACTTGTGTCCAAATTTCAAGCTTTTCCTCATGAAAGTCATGTCATTGCTGTAAAAAGGATTTTCAAATATCTTCAAAGAATGATTGATTATGGAATGTGGTATGCTAAAAGAACAGAGTTTAAGTTGAAGGTCTATACTAATTCTCTTTGGGTAGGAAATATTGATGACATGAAGAGCACCTCAGGTGCAACATTCTTTTTTTGAAGCTTCTTAGTGTCTTGGGTTAGCATGAAACACGCCTCCATTTCTTTATCAACTGTAGAATCAGAGTATATTGCAACTGCCACTTGTTGCTCGAGAATTTTATGGATGAAGAAAAACTTGAAGGATGTTAAGGTAGAATTGACTGATCATATTCCAATCATATGCGATAATACTAGTTCCATCAGTATCTCTAGGAATCTTGTCATGCACTCAAAGGCCAAGCATATCCATATCAAGTTTCATTTTTTAAGAGAGTAGGTTGTAGCCAATGTTGTTCGACTTGAATATGTGGCCACTAAAGACCCAATTGTATATACATTTACTAAGCCTATGGGAAGAGAACCCTTTGAATATCTCAGGGAGAAGATAGGAGTTATGATTCCTCCTCCCAAATGACTCAACTATAATGTGTATTGGAAGCTACTCAACATGTAGGATCAATTGAAGAGTAGGTTGCAGTTGTTATAGGAGGATTATTCAAGGGAATCCTTTGTTATTGATGCCAAAGGGGGAGAATATTATTGATGCATCATAGAAGAACAACAATGAAGAAGAACATGCCTGGTTTGAGGGTGATCTTATGTTGTTGCCATCAATTCCAAAGGGAGATATTGTTGTACAGTTGGCATTGTCAAGATGGCTAGTGGCTGCAAATGTCTTGGCATTGATGTAACTAGATCAGCGTGGAGGTTTGTGGTAGTAGATGCTTATGGGTATTCCTATGGTTACTTCAGTCTCTAGTAGAGAATCACCATAGTAGCAAGCTTATTAGAGAAGCCATAAAATGATGATTGTGGTGGTTGGGAGTCAAAGTTTCCAGGCACAAGAGAAAGGCCAAGGTGCAAAGAACAACAAAATGTTTGTAACCATTTCTCACATGGAAAATTGGCTCAAATCCTACATCATAACTTCTACTCTGAAATGTGCTATGAAAGAGCTTTCCAATGGTATGTAGAAGTCCATGAATGGCCATCGGGGTCAAAATTTATTGACTGCTAAAGTTAGTCCTAAGAAAGTCGAAATATCAGAGTAGCCATCATATCAGCGGTCAAAAAATCGAACCTCGGCGGTTTATTTCCTTGGTATTTTATTTAACAAAGACCCAAAAGGAGCAGGGCCAAAATTTGGGACTCGATATCGGGAGGGCAAACCAGGGCAGTGGATGAAATTTTGGAAGGCCAAAATATTGAAGGTTAGACCTCATAGTAGGCAAATATTACAGCCTAGATATTTCAAAACATCAAATTTTTGGAAGCCCTTATAATTGCAATTCTTTGAAAGTATCAAAGTTGTGAGAAATTACATTGGCCTATATGGTTAGGCACTTGGTCTAAGGCGTTCTTGACACCTCCAAGGAGCTGCCATCCCCAAATAAGGCCGATGTTAGACTCAGTATTTTTGTACTGCCATCAGTGATCAAAATTCCTCTTTTACCTCATATTAGTGTCCCATTTTGAAATTTTTATCATTCCACCTAGGTCATCATGTAAAAATTTACTCACTGGTGGTATCCCTAGTTCAAACTCCAAAGCTCCTCACAAAAAATCAATATTTGTTGGCCCACCTTCATGTGTCTTACTCAGCATACATTCATTTTAAAGGCTCATGTCATCATGTATTATGTCAGTCATGTCCACCTGAAATCTTCTTGCTCAAAGTCCCATTAGGTCACTAGGTTTAATTCCTCCAAGGTCCAATAAAACACCATTCACTGCATAAGGTTGGCAAAAGCATGAGAGTTGAAGAAATAATATCCCTTTTTCATTCAAAGAGGATTTTCAAACATGTAACTAGGGTTGCCCGAGCTCTAATTTTCATTCCAAAGTATCGGTTTGCTTTTAGATTGTGATTTTACTTTAAAAAATAAATGTAATATTTTTATTTGTTTATGTAATTTTATGTTCATTATATGTAATAAGTTACAATTCCTAAGTTGTTCACTCAAACTCTATTGCCAATATCATCCACCTGCAAAGGAAAAAGTCATAAGTCAAAGAGCATTAGTGCGAAAATTTGAAAAGTGACATGAAACATTAGAAAATGGGTTTTCAAAGCTTAAATCAAACCCATTCAAGTACAAAAGCCCTCAAAGACATGAATTCAATATTCATTTGCACTCCTACACTCTCAAAGCATCCTCAGCAAAAGGGAATTTTCAAGAAATTGTGAAAAATAGGGGCAGAGGGCGCGTTTTAAATCTAGAGGGTGTGTTTTGAACTAGTGTTGCATATTTTCCTTAAAACACTGAGTGTTTCCTAAAGGTGTTGTGCACCTGTTAAGAGAGAGTGTGTTTGACCAGATTGTTGCGCATTTTCCCGAAAACGTCTAGAGATTTTCCAAAGAGCACTACATCATCTCCAAGCTTCAAAATGTGTCACCAAGATGCTCTAGTAAACAAGTAGGTTGAAATCATATCACTCCTCTCCTCCACAATTGAATTATATGGTGTTTCATTGTGTTTTAGTGTCCTACTATATTCAAAACCCTAGTAACATAATCCCATTCCTGAATTTCATTTTCTAGCATCCTACTACCATTCCTACATTTCAAAACTACCCCCTATTACCTCCCTCATATCACACATCCCCATTTTTTATCTCCTCAATTTCCTCACACAATTCCATACTCTGTACACCTACATTCCATTTCATCATCTCCCTAGGATTTGACCCCAATAACTCATGGAAGAATAAGAGAACATAAGTCATAGTGAGGAAGAAAGGTAGGAGAGGAAGCTATCTAAGAGAGGAGGAAGAATCATTAGACATGAGCCAACCATTACTAGAGAACTCGTGGCATCTCCCATCACTATGACAAGATTTAAGAATGTGCGTTGCTTTGAGTTTTGTGAGAAAGTACAAAGGATCCAATATTATCTTGTGTTGACTAGATTATTCATCACCAACCTCCATGACAACCAGGTAACCCTTGCTAGTGTCACCTTCACTATATCTCCTATTATCATATCAATTTTCTATGGGATCCCAAATTTTTGGGGAAAATTGTTTAAACAAGGAGAATTGGATCATTTCTATTATGAGCCATATCTTAAACCAAGGTACAAGAATGAGAAAAAGAGGATTTCTCCTTTCTCTTACCTCCTAGACAGATATGTTCCCATGATGAAAATCATCATGAGGTACTTCACTTGTGAGGGTAGGTTCTCTAGGCTTTATTCCTATCATATCTGACTACTCATGCATTTCACAAGAGTCAAAATGCTCAATATACCCTACTATATTTACCGGAGCATTGACAAGATGTCATTCATTGCCCAAAAGAAAGATTATGATCATCAAATGCAAAGTATCTTTCACCACTCCCTCATCAAGATGATAGTCCTCCATTACCTTGAACAGCTTAACATCGCTTGGAACACCTTTATATCGAATGAGATTTTCACTGGCCCACTTATTCAACATGGCCAAGAAGCACCTTCATCATCTCATCCTTCCACATCCATTCCTCCACCTCAGCCTACAGTTCATACATCATCACCAAATTAGTCTCTTTCACCCACCTCACCACCATCATCTCCATTTCACGCTGAGACTGGGTCACCTAGCAGGGGTGAATATAGAAAACCTAAGAGGGTTGATTTGGGCATAATGGCACATAATTATCAGAGAGGCCATAGGCAGGTGTTTTCCCCACAGATTGTCGGAGGGGCCTTTCCTTCCTCATCAACAAAGCAAGTACACAAAGGTAAAGAAAAAATGACAGAGGCACAGATCAAGCATGAGGAGGAGGAACTCCATGAGACAGAACATGATTTTGACCTTGTTGATCTATATGAACATAATGACAATGAGGACATTAGCATAGTCATCAAGGAAAAATATGCATACATCAGGGAGCTTCAGACCAACTTAGAGAGGTCTAAATTTATTATTTCATGTTATGAGCAAGAAAACCAGCAGCATCAAGCCAAGCATAATGTCATGGAGATTTGGCTCATCAAGGCAAAAAGAGAAGAAATGAAAGCCAAGGCATTGCTTAATGAGACCTATGATAGGTATGGTGAACTTGAACCTGAACAAAAACCAAAAATCAGACCTAAGACTAGAGGGTTGAAAAGAGCTCTAGAACTAGAGAGACACAAGGAGGATGAACTAGCTAATCAACTCACCCTAAATGAGCAGTCTTCCAAAATGATGAATGAGAATCGGGAGTATTGGCTGGAGAGGGTAAATGGTCATCTCGAGAAACTCCTAGTCAAGGAAAAAAATGATAATGAAATTCAAAAGAATATGGCTAAACATTACGCCTACACAGAAAGGATTTCTAGGGCAAAACTCAAAGCTGCAAAAGAGAAGATTGAAGCCTTAACCAAGGAAAAGGAGAAAAGGAGGCTAGAAATTCTTGTTGAGGCATCACTCCATGCCTCAAACACATAATCAACCATCATCCCACCAATTTTGACAACTGTTGAGCAAATTTTTGCAAGTTGTAAATTGTTGTGTTTTTTGAGGCATTTTTAACATAGCGAAAAGGTCAAATGCACAACACCTAGAGTGTTGTGCTCTTTTTTGGGGTATCTAATGAGAAAAAGGTCAACATAATTGGATTTAGAGTGATGAGGACATGTACCCTGTGCATTTTCTAGGTATTTGGAGACAAACATATCAGTCAAAAAGGTCAAAAACCACCTTTATGCCTCATTTCTAGCTTGGGCGTTGTGCATTTACTAGTCTTGGGAGATTGAGTTTTTGACAAGGCAAATGAGATCTAATTTGAAAATGAAGACATTTCTAGAAAGTAGACTTGAAGGGCTTTCAAACAAGCCATCTTGGAGGAAATGTGGACACCTAAAAGGCACCCAAAAGAAGTCTTGAACTTGGAGGGCACGTTTGACAAAGAAAGGGCACATTTGACAAAGAGAGGGTACGTTTGGTAGTCTTCTCCAATTTTCTGAGTTTCTCTCCTGTTTTGATTTTCACCTTGGAAAATGATGATTTTACCTATGTAAATGATAAATTGGATGTAATTCTCATGTTTTACTATTACCTAGGGTAAATGCATTAGGTAAATCAAGCAGATGAGGTGTAATGAATCAGTTCACTCAAGATAGGAATGAGTCACTTGGACCATCCTACAATTTAGCTATTAGTTCAGATTTTTGTGTAATATCTTCCTCACCTAATGGATTCGACCCTTGAGGTTGGGAGGAGTTTTTTTTTAGGCCTATATCTTCTTTTTTTTATTCTTTTAAAAGGTTGGACTCAGTTGGATGGTTTACTATTGATCAAAGACACTAATGTAATTAGTATTTGGTAGAATTTAATGAATGAGTTGCAGCTATTTTGGTAGAATACCCATGGTAAGGAATTTTGACATAGTTTATTCTTATGTTTCATATGTTTGAATGTTTTGTACTCCCATGTTTCAGTTCACTTCTATGATATGTTTATTTTCAATTTGATGAGCAGAATACATCTTACATGTTCTGTTTTGGGGAAATCTTCATAGTTTGTCCATTTTCTTTAGTTTAGAAAGAATACATGCTTGTCTTGCTCTTTCTAGCACCTCACCAATCTTATCCATCTCACTTCATAACCTTAAAGTATTTGAGTGACTACTCACCTTTCTCCATGAAATATCTACAATCATACCCTTATTTTCTCTGACCTAGTCTCTTTTACCTAATCCTCTTCCAACAACCCCATCAAATCAAATTAAACAACCTATGCACATCATATCTAGCCTAAAACCCTAATCTATCTAGCCCTATTGGCGGTGGTCCTTTGGAAAGAGCCCTCTCTGGCTTGGTAGGGCTAGCTACCAAGTCAAAAGATTGGTCTGTGGTTACCTCAGCTGGACTCTTTCTCATCCTTGGAGATCTGAAGGAGTGATAACATACTGGTGCCATTGTTGGGGAATGAAAGATTCATTTTCCCTTGGTGTACAACAAATTTTAGATATGATTGCTGATGGTGGAAAGTGATCAGGCACACAAAGGCTGAAATCATTCACCTGGTGACTCCACTGACTGAAAGATCCAGAAAATAAACACTTCAAGGCGACTCCACTTTTCAAGAACCAGTAGTTTGAAAACCTTCTTGGTGACTTCATTGTTGTCAAGATGAGTTCTACTGTAAGAAGAAATCCCAGGTATGCTCCTATGGATTGATCTCAGATCCCTGGATTTCCAAATCCTATGCCTCATATTAACTGGTTTACAAATCTTCCTATATTTAAAAATGAACAAGAAGATGATGATACTTTACATTTAGTAAACTTTCATGTACATGTATGTAGACTAAGAGTTGAGCTTCTTGAGGAATGTCTCATGAAGTTGTTTATGGCTACCCTTGAAGATAAAGCTAGGGTATGGTATGAAGGGTTACCAGAAGGAAGATTATGTTCTCTAAAGGATTTCCATAATGTGTTCTCCAACCATTATGTGAAGTCTTATCTTTCTTTACAAAGCTGTTGTGATTATAGTGAAATTTCCATTGCATATCTTGAAAGTATTAACGATATCGAATGTATGGATAATGAAGAAATAATTGAAGCCTTCTCTCATTTTTCCCTTCAACAACAGTCTAGAGAAGCTAGTTACTTTGATACACAAGATCATAGTCAGCATACAGTAGCTTCCTCTTTGCTTGAAGATGAAGGAGTTTTGCATCTTAATAGTCAAAAGGAATCACATGAAATGAATCAACGGTCTGATGAAAATTTATATACTCCTTCACTTGAAATTAATGAAGATATTCAACATCCTTGTCAAACTTTAGGTGGGAAAGAAGAAAATTTATGTTTTGTCCAAAGAAAACAAAGAGTACTTCCTCCTTTGGCTAAAGAAGAAATAAATCATATTCTTAATTTGCAAATCCATATTCCATCCATTAAGAATGATGATGTTATTATACAGTCTTGCTAGTTTCCAAGTGATTATGAAAAGGAGAACAATGATAAAGAAGAAGTTGTTTTAGAGCCCCTTGCAAATACAAATCTTCCTCAAGCTTCAAAAAATGAAAGGTTTGTTCATGAAAAGGATTTTGCCCCAGATCCCATAGATATGGACAATTATGCTGCTGAAAATATTATGGAGTATCCTTTTGCTAATTTGTTACAGCCATATGGAAATGATCCGTATTCTTCTCCTTTTATTGATTCACAAAAGGTAATTCTTCATAATTTTCAAAATCCCTTGGACAGTCTTTTGTAACCATTGGAGAAGATGCATGTTGTTTTTTTTATCAGCATAAATCTAGGTTTCAGTTTTCATTATGAGTTTCCTACATATACATCATTTTGCCTACTCGAGGTAAGTGAGAGCAGAATTTCAGTAAGTAACCATCTACTAGATTGGTTACACTAGAAGGATCATTTCACCCAATCAACAATGGTGGAAGAAGGGGAAAAGTGGAGGAACATGCCAATGTGTTGCCTTTGGCTCATGAAGAGGAAACAATTCAACTTGACAGCTCTTTTGATCTTTTTGTTGATCATCAAGATTTGTCCTTTGCAAATTCTTTTCAAGATCCTTTTACCAGTTTGCTGTAGTCATTAGATCATGATGGTTATCTTGTTTTGAATCATAGTTTTCAGCTTCAGTTGTATGTTGAGTTGCCAATCTTCATTTTTTTTGTAGATATTGTAAATAGAGGACAATTAGGTATCCAGTTGCTTGATTGGCTTCATTGGCATTTTTCCTTTACGTAATTTAGCAATCATTTTCACCAGTTAGAATATAATAGGTTGTGAAATTTGTTTTAGCAACAAGTTTCTTTCAAGTTCAGTTTTCAGCAAGTGATGACAAAATTCATCAAGGTTTGAAGCCCAAGGAGGAGGCCCTAAGACCCCGATGATCTAATAGTTTGGATTGAAGTAATAGTTTCAGTGTTCCGTTTGATTTTTTTTACCGTATTGGCCCATATGGTTAGGCACTTCATCTACGGTGTTTTTTACACCTCCAAGGAGTTTCCATCCCCAAATAAGGCCGATGTTAGAGTCAGTATTTGCATACCGCCATCAATGATCAAAATTCCTCTTCTACCTCATATTAGTGTCCCATGTTGAATTTTTTATCATTCCACCTAGGTCATCATTTATTTACTCACTGATGGTAGCCCAAGTTAACTCCAAAGCTCCTCTCAAACAATCAATATTTGTTGGCCCACGTTCATGTGCCTTGTTGAGCATACATTCATTTTAAAGGCTCATGTCATCATGTCTTATGTCAGACAAGTCCACCTAAAATCTACTTGTTCCAGGTCCCATTAGGTCACTAGCTTTCATTCCTCCAAGGTCCAATTAAACACCATTCACTACATAAGGCAAGCAAAAGCATGAGAGTGAAAGAAATAATATCCCTTTTTTGTTGAAAGAGGATTTGCAAACATGTAACTATGGCTACCCAAGATCTACTTTTCATTCCAAAATATGGCCCATCTTCATGTGCCTTGTTGAGCATACATTCATTTTAAAGGCTCATGGCATCATGTCTTATGTCAGACAAGTCCACCTGAAATCTACTTGTTCAAGGTCCCATTAGGTCACTAGGTTTCATTCCTCCAAGGTCCAATTAAACACCATTCACTACATAAGGCCAGCAAAAGCATGAGAGTGAAAGAAATAATATCCCTTTTTTATTCAAATAGGATTTGCAAACATGTAACTATGGCTGCCCAAGCTCTAATTTTCATTCCAAAGTATGGGTTTGGTTTCGGATTGTAATTTTATTTAAAAAAAGAAATGTAATACTTTTATTTGTTTATGTAATTTTATTTTCATTATATGTAAGAAGTTACGATTCCTAAGTTGTTCACTCAAACTCTATTGCCAACATCATCCACCTGCAAAGGAAAAAGTCAGAAATCAAAGAGCATTAGAGTGAAAATTTGAAAAGTGACATGAAATATTAGAAAATGGGTTTTCAAAGCATAAATGAAACCCATTCAAGTATAAAAGCCCTCAAAGACATCAATTCAATATTTATTTTCACTCCTACACTCTCAAAGCATCCTCAACAAAAGGGAAATGTTGAGAAATTACACAAAACAAGGGTAGAAGGCACATTTTAAAACTAGAGGGTCCATTTGGAATTGGTGCTACGCATTTTCCTTAAAGCGTTGAGTGTTTCCTAAGGGTGTTGCGCGCCTATTAAGAGAGTCTGGCGCGTTTGACCAGATTGTTGTGCGTTTCCCTGAAAACGTCTAGAGATTGCCCAAAGAGCACTACATCATCTCCAAGCTTCAAAATGTGTCACCAACATGCTCCAGCAAACAAGTAGGTTGAAATCATATCACTCCTCTCCTCCATAGTTGAATTATATGGTGTTTCATTGTGTCTTGGTGTCCTACTAAATTCAAAACCCTAGTAACATAATACCGTTCCTAAATTTCATTTTCTAGCATCCCACTGCCATTCCTACATTTCAAAAAAACCCCTTATTACCTCCCTCATATCACACATCCATGTTTTTAATCTCCTCTATTTCCTCACACCATTCATACTCTCTACACCTACATTGCATTTCATCATCTCCCTAAGGTTTAACTCCAATAACTCATGGCAGAAGAAGAGAACAAAAGTCATAGTAAGGAAGAAAGACAGGAGAGGATGATATTTAAGAGAGGAGGAAGAATCATTGACGTGAGCCAACCAATACCAAAGAACTCATGGCATCTCCCATCATTATGACAAGCTTTAAGCATGTGGGTTGTTTTGAGTTTTGTGAGAAAGTAAAAAGGATCCAATATTATCCTATGTTGACCAGATTATTCATCACCAACCTCCATGACAACCAGGTAACCCTTGCTGGTGTCACCTTCACTGTATCTCCTGCTATCATATCAGTTATCTCTAGGACCCCAAATGTTGGGAGAAAATGGTTTAAACAAGGAGAATTGGATCATTTCTATTATGATCCATATCTTAAACCAAGGTACAAGAATGAGAGAAAGAGGATTTTTCCTTTCTCTTACCACCTAGACAAATATATTCCCATGATGCAAATCATCATGAGGTACTTCACTTGTGAGGGTAGGTTTTCTAGGCTTTATTCCTATCATATCCAGCTACTCATGCATTTCAAAAGAGTCAAAATGCTCAATATGCCCTACTATCTTTACCGTAGCATTGAAAATATGCCATTCATTTCCCAAAAGAAATATTGTGATCATCAAATGAAAAGTATCTTTCACCACTCCCTCGTCAAGATGATAGTCCTCCATTACCTTGATCAGCTTAACATTGCATGGGACACCTTTATATCCAATGATATTTTCACTGTCCCACCTATTCAGCACGGCCAAGAAGCACCTTCATCATGTCATCCTTTCCTCCACCTCAGCCTACAGTTCATACATCATCACCAAAGCGGTCTCTTTCACCCACCTCACCACCATCATCTCCATTTCACACTGAGATTGGGTCACCTAGCAAGGGTGAAATTAGAAGGCCTAAGAGGTCTGATTTGGGCATAATGGCACACACTTATCAGAGAGTCCATAGGTAGGTTTTTCCCCATAGATTGTGGGAGGGGCCTTTCCTTATTCATCAGTAAAGTAGGTACACAAAGAAAAAGAAATAATGACAGAAGCATAGATCAAGCATGAGGAGGAGGACCTCCATGAGACATAACAAGATTTTGACCTTGTTGATCCAGATGAACGTAATGACAATGAGGACATTAGCATAGTCATTAAGGAAGAAGATGCATACATCCAGGAGCTCCAAACCAACTTAGAGAGGTCTAACTTTAATATTTCATATTATGAGGAAGAAAACCAACAGCTTCAAGCCAAGCATGATGTCATGGAGATTTGGCTCATCAAGGAAAAAAGAGAAGAAATGAAAGCCAAGGCGTTGCTTAATGAGGCCTACGATAGGTATGGTGAACCTGAACCTGAACAAGAACCAAAAAGAAGACCTAAAACTAGAGGGCTAAAAAGAGCTCTAGAACTAGAGAGACATAAGGAGGCTAAACTAGCTAATCAGCTCAGCCTAAATGAACAATTTTCCAAAATGATGAATGAGAACCAAGAGTAT
>APFE030252825.1:0-38338 GCA_000404065.3 Pinus taeda | reverse complement strand
TCAAGGAATATTATTACCCTTTTGGAGCTATGAATACAAGTACATAAAATGGATTACGCTGCATTAGCAAAGGGACCAAGGCGTGCATGAACTCACAAATCTTTTCCAGACCCTACACATAAAGTTGGGTATAAAATATTTTGAGAAGCATGTCGTGCTCAAGTACCGTGGTTCTTTTCCCAAATACATTCAAGAGGAAATGAATTTCCTGGACATCTCCTCGCTTGGTGCAACACATCAATATGCTGCCAAGATTGAGTAGAAGTTCAAGAAAAAGAAGTGAGACTTTGGATTTGAGAACCCAAAGCAAAGCAAAGGTGCCCCCATGTCACAAAGCAAAGGGAAAATCTAGGCCTCCACTCCCGAAGACAACTCCTTGAAGCCTCAAGCCAAGAATAATGGGAAGGAAAGCAATGACACTGACAAGTAGTGTGATTTTCATAAAACTCCCACTCACAACATGAACAAATGTTGTGCAAAGAAAGCATTGGTGGATGAGCTAAAAAACCTAGAGATGGATGCATGCTTTGATTATGAGTTGGAACCCAACAAGGGAAAAAATAAGGAAAAGAAGATCATTGACACAAAACACACTACGATAGTAGCCACCATCAAGCTCCAAAGGGTGGAACTTGATGATCTGGAGGAAGGGAAATGCCTCTTCCACTTGTAGATGTGGGTAAAGGGTTTGACGATGCATTTCATTGTTGAAAGTGGAAGCCAAAAGAACCCAACCTCAGCTGAGGTCATTAAGAGATTAAAGCTGCCAACAACACCACATCCACATTCGTACACCATCGGGTGGCTCCACTGAGGGTGATATCTCTATGTCAGCTAGCAGTGTCACCTACCTTATAACATCAAGTCATTTGCAGATGAGGCATTATGGGATGTTTCCCCTTTGGAAGTTTTTGATGTTTTGTTAGGTCGTACATATCTATGGAAGCATCATGTTGTATATGAGTCCAAACCTCATTATTTTATTATCACTTTGCATCAGAAATTGCAAGATTCTAGAGGTAGTGTTGCCTACTACTTTTTATTTGATGTCTTCTACACAATGCAGTAAGATCATTTCCCAAACTGGGAAATTTGTCTTACTTATGATTCTCCCTCACAGGAAGTGGAATATTGTGGCCAAATCCACAACCTCCAAACAGAGCTCCTCCACACGGCAACAACAAATGGACAAGGTCAAGGAGGAGTAAATGGACATATTTACATAACCCACAGGGTTACCCCTACATTGTGAGGCCAATCACTCCATCGATATAAACCTAAGCATGTTGCTACCTAATGGATAGATCTACCGATGCTCTTCTATGGAGAATTATGAGATCAAGAGGTAGATTCAGGAGTTATTATCAAAATGGCACATCAATTCAAGTTCATCACCCTGTGGCAGCCCAATCGTGCTGGTACAAAAGAAGAACAGAACCTTGATGCTCTATATTGACCATCAAGCACTGAATAAGATCAATTTCTCGAATAGGTATCCAATCCCACGGATTGATGATCTCTTAGACTAGCTCAAGGGGGCCAAATATTTCTACAATATTGACTTGAAGTGTCATTATCACCAAGTACCCTTCGAACCCTCCGATGTTTGGAAGACTATCTTTAAATCAAAGGAGGGCCTTTCCGAATGCTCGGTCATGTCTTTCAGGTTAACGAATGCCCCCGAAACCTTAATGAGGATTATGGAAGATATCTTGTGGCCCTTCACCATCTCGTTTGTGGTAGTGTATTTAGATGACATCCTGATCTTCCACCAGAATTCGGAAGAGAGCCTACACCATATTCAACAAATCCTCCAAACCCTACGACAACACAAATTATGTGCCAATTTGGAAAAATACACTTTTTATATGACCAGGTTCAATATTTGGGGTACATTATTGATGAGAGGAGTGAGCACGTGGACCGAGCCAAGAACCAATTTATTCGGGATTACCCAACCTCAACCACTCTAACAGAGCTCCTCAACTTTCTGGGCCTTGCCAATTTCTATCATAGGTTCATGTTGGGATTCTTTCATATCACTTGGCCTTTGAGTCAAGTCACCAAGGATGAAGTGAAAGCAAAATTATTTTGGTCTGAATCCCAACAAAAAGAGTTTTCCAAGTTGAAGCATCACCTCTACTTTGCGCTAGTGCTCGCATTACCAGACCTACAGGAACCATTTGAAATTGAGACAGATGCCTCCGACTATGCTATTGGTGTAGTTCTTACCCAAAAAGGGCATCTTGTGGCATACAATGAGACACTTTCAGATATAGTCTGAAAGTATCCCACTTATGAAAATATATGTATTCCATTGTGCATGCCTACTAACAATGGAGGAATACATATACCATCGACCCCTACAATTCATACTAACATAAGGAAAGGTGCAAAACAATCTCCATTAGAAATGGTCCACATATCTGCAACAATTCCATTTGAACATCAAGTGCAAGAAGGGAAGCACAATTAATGTTGCATACTACTTCAGCTGACTGCTATTTATAGCTCCAACCACTTTGCTCAACTCTGTGGACATGATACTCTGGGATGGCCACATCTTTACAAGAGCGATCTAGATTTTGACACTGCATACCAGAGGCTCTTGGAAGGCAAGCAAGTTCCAAACTTTCACCTCTAGGGCGCACTATTATGCCATGTGGGATACCTTTGTGTTCCTTCAAGCGAGTATGCCAAGACGATTTGAAAGGTGCACTACACTTGGGTCGCTAGACATTTTTGGGTAGAGAAAATAGTGACAATTTTGCAAAAGTATTTTTATTAGTTGAACCTTCAACAGGATGTTAGGAAGTATATGAGATCCTGCACTGCCTACACCATTGTAAAAGCTACAATAAAGAAGCAAGACCTGTATACTCCTCTATCTACTCCTAACCGACCCTGGGAATCCATCTCCATGGATTACATGTTGGGTATTCCTTCTACCAAGCATGGAAATTGATGTGTTTTCATGGTCATTGATAGATTCTTTAAGATGCCTGTTCTGGCTACTTGCAAGAAAAGTATCACAGAAGAAGTCACTGCCAAACTCTTCTTTGAATGAGTCCGAATACACTTTCGGATCCCACATTCCATTATCTTAGATCATGACAACAGGTTCCTAAGCACATTCTTGTGAAGCCTCTAGTCGGTGTTGGAAACCAAGCTCACTAAGTCCATGGCCTTCCACCACCAAATTGATGGTCAAATAAAGGTCGTAAACAGGATGATCATGCACATTTTTTACATGTACAACACAAAGTATCCACACACATGGGATGAAAGCCTCCCCTATGTCCAACATAGCTACAAAAACGCTCTTAATAGCTCAACTAACCACAACCATTTTCAGGCAAGGTTGGGATTCTATCCACTATGTCCCATTGATGTTGTCATACCACTTGTAGTTACTTAGACATATTCGAATCATGTCCAGTTTGAAGCTGACAAGGCTACCAACTTCATTGAATGTATTTAGCATAGTCTCTAGTAGGTCCATGACATATTGGACTAAGCAAATGCCAAGTACATATAGTGTCATCATCAACATCGCGTGCCACACAAGTTCTAGGCGGGTGATAATGATTGGTTACGTGTGCAAAAGGAGTGCCTCGTTGGGGCCCACCGCAAGCTTCACTCACTCTGATATGGGCCTTACACCATCACTAAGGTTATAGGAGACAATGCTTTGAAACTCAACA
Organism: Pinus taeda; assembly: GCA_000404065.3. NCBI lineage: Eukaryota > Viridiplantae > Streptophyta > Pinopsida > Pinales > Pinaceae > Pinus > Pinus taeda. The sequence goes on along the minus strand of APFE030252825.1, from coordinate 34,634 downwards.
TTCCACCATTCCTTGGCATGCACCCAATATTAAATGTAGACCGACTACGACCATACTTTCCCTAATTGCTAGAGACATTAGACATTGTTGAGCAACTAACAATAACAGAGCTCAACCCAAGCTATGTCAAACATGCCATGACTGATATGATCATGGATAAAAAATCAAGAACACTCGCTAGTAGAGAGTCCAACTATATTGAGTTATCAAAGCAGGCCAACTCCTTTACCAAGGAAAATATCTCACTAAGGACTAGGTTCAACATAAATTTCCTCACCTCATGGAAGCTCTGCACGCCATGGGGACCATTTCATCCTAACGGGGGGGGTGACTGATCCATGTGGATATTGGTGGATACCCGCCTATTCCTCCTAGACCTCCAATTGGTTTCATTAGTTTCCTTGATTATAACACAATTTAATAATTTTAGCACTTTTTTGGGTCTTGAATTTTCGAAGTTGTTTTGGCACCCTAAATGATGTTTTCTTGAGGTCCGTAGTAGGCTCATACCTATAGGTAAGGGCATGTCACAAATTTTGTAGTAGTTGAAGAGATATTTTTAACAAGGTATCATACATGACAACCGAAGATCTTATGACCAAGTTATGACCCCAGGAATTTGGCTATCCAACTAACCCCAACATGGCCCACAAACTCTTCACATTCCATCTCCTAAGGTTAGGGTTTTGGTCATTTAGGGTTTTCACTTGTTGTTCAATAATTAAAAGGCCCTTAAGCCTCATTGTAGCACAGTTCAAAGACATGTAGCCGCCACAACTCTTCTCAGAGGTAAGTTATCATTGCCCAAGCCAGTTTAGTTCCATTTTGTATGTAATCATCTCTCAGTTCTTCGATATTAATGAAATAACGATTTATTTCTATTGCATCTCTGTGTTTACGTTTATTTTTGTATTATGTTGCATTCCTACATAAGTCTGGATTAGGCTACTAATGGTATTGATACGTTTTAAGGTAGTGGTGATGTTTTTATTCGAGGATATGGCAGATATTGTTGGTAGTTCTTTCAATGTAAACCAAATAGATCTTGGAGAGAAATTTTCTCACATCACATTTTCATCTATGCCCTTTTTTGTCAATATTGAATTCTCTAATTCTTTGTTTCTTAGCTATTTATCTTGAAAACACCAAGGAGATGGGCGTTTTCTATGTTTAAATGGTTTTTATTTGAACTTTGTGGTAAGAATTATCCTAGAGGCATTGTATAGTTTGAGTTTTCCATAAACCTAATGGGAGACGGAGCCATCATGAATCCTTGTAATGAGAACATCAAGAAAGGAAAGGTTGTCGTCAACCTTAATTTTCATGCTGAATATGATAAAATGGGACAGAGTATTAATGTGTTGCTTGAATATTTCTAATTTCTCAAGTCCATGGAACGAAATGGTAAACATGTCATCAATAAATCTCTTCCGAATTTTGGGTTGAATGGTAAAGAATTTAATGTGCTTTGGTTTCAAGGCCTCCCATAAATAATTTAGCCACTACAATGATAAAGGGGAGCCTATATCCACCCCATATTTCTTCATGAATTTCTTTCTTAAAGTTAAAAAATATGTGGATTTAAGAAAGATTACAATTAACTTAACAATATTGGGACAATTATTTTTTTTATAAATTCATGACACCATTAATAGGAATCTTCGTGCAAAGAGAAACAACATCAAAACTAAGAAATAGATCATAAAGTTAAAATTCAATATCCTTAATATCTTTAAAGAATAAGCCAGTATTACGTAAAAAGAACTTAAACTTCAAGACTAAATGCTTAGAAAGTAAGTATGCGGGTCCCTTCATGGTATTAACAATAAAAACCCTAAATCGTACAATAAAAAGAGACAATAATAACATTAGAAGAAAAATACTCATTAAAAGGAAAATATACCCTCACCCAAGTTTTCTAAAAAGAGAAAATTTCAATAACCATGAAAAATTATTTAAAAATTATTATAGCCATTGAAAAGCGTGTTAGAGAAAGAATTTCTAGGCAAATGAGAGAAATTAAACCATTAACTATAAAGAATAGTGAAGATATAGGTTGCATTAAGGATAAAGCATTTTATATAAGAGATCATGCGACATAGGCTAGAGAATAAATGAGATCACAAAATGGTTGTTGAAGAATAACTCTTAAGTGTGTATTTATAAATATAAAAAACTCAAGAACTACAATATCCTCCCAAGAATGTTATATAGAGTGATATATTAAGTAATTAGGTTGGTTTTAATTATAATTTATTATTACAGATTATATTAATATAATTATTTTAAAAATATTAATGTAATTGATATAGTCGAAAGTTTCATAAATATAATTAAAAAAATTATTGTAGCATGAAGAATAATACACAATTAAAAATTATAGGTTAGTTTTGATTTAAGAAAAATAATTATAAATAAATTTCTAACTAATAATGAGGAACTTATTAGAATTAGAATAATTACAAATTTCTAGAGAATTGGTGGGTGGGGAGCCACATGGCACGAATCTAATTTTTTAAATTTATTAAAAGTAATGGACCATTTTGCTAAATAAATTTGTTTATAAATAATAATGAGGCACTTATTAGAATTGAAATATGTCAAATCCCTAGTAAATTGGTAGGTAGCAACCTGGCACAAATCTATTTTTTTTTTTAATTTATTAAAAGTCAATGCAACCTAACAAACTCTTTAATACACTAAAATCGTTGATAAGGATTAAGACTAAGCATATGCTAAGCATATTCCCTTGAGAATCAATCTAGCCGTCAATTAAAAATATAAAAAAAGTCAACAAATCTTAATCCACCTTAAGTTGAAATAAGAATCATTTGGCTATTAATACCTAACTAAAAACTTTCATTACATTATTATCTAATTTTAAGGTCACTACCAAGCCAAACATCAAATTGGTGTATGAGACCCCTCTTTTGTGGAACAAGGGACCCACCTGTGCGTCTAACTCCTCTGACCTGTGACTTCTTAAAAGCAAACACCTGCTCTTAACCATACTCACTCAAACTATAAAAATTGTTTGAGTCCACTTGTAAAGAAATTACACCAATATCATATTTAATCTTTTCCTAAAACAAAATAATAGTTTTTCCTATTTATATATTAAATGATTAATGCTTTAAAAATTATTGTTTAGTATTCCAGTGAAATTTTTGTCATTTATACCTTCTGTTTTTTATATCTATAAAATATAATATAATATAAAACCAGATTTGCTAATCATTTAGCAAATTGGTACATAGTGGATAGAGAAGATATATCACTTTCATTTTCTAAATCCCAGTTCCAAAAAAAGAAATGAGAAGCCCTGGAACTTGTGTTTTTTCTGTCCCTGTATAAATGTTAATATGAAATATGGTAGAACCTCCCAAGGAAAATATTGAGTCATTAAAACCAACCTTGCAGCAGCCGGAGACACAAAAAAGAAAATAATCCGAACATCTCTTCTCAATCCAATATACATAAACATAATAATACAAATATTCAACCAACCCTGGTTCGAAGCACACTGAATAATAAATAAATAAGATAGTCACCTGGCGTATCGATGACATTCAATCTTCTATCATCTTTGGTGACGTGTTCCGATTGACATTTTTCTGTAACAGCGGTAAGACTCAAACGAGAGCCAAACGCCTTGCGGCCAAGGATGGAGTTACCAGTTGCACTTTTACCATTGCCGGTTTTACCTATCAATACCAGATTGATCACCTCACTGTTTCCTCCCATTCTCTCCTTTCAACGTTCTGGATATTGCTTCACCAACCAATGACACCACCAGTGAATGTCAAAGTGCTTTTTACTTTGGAGCGCAACAGTTTTTATTACGGTGGTTGAAAATAAGTAATTTTTAAATTAACATATATCTATTATGGATTAATATGAGTGAAAAGAATCAAAATAACAGAATTAGGGTTAGGCTAGAGAATAGAATAAGTATTTCTCTCTCTCCAACGAAGGGAAACTTTAATGAAATTTTAACCAACTAATTATTTAAAATAAACCTCTATCATTTTCAATTTTCAGTCATTTAATACCCATTAACAAATTGCATATTAATTTCACTTTACAACCTTCCAAATTCTATCCCCTTGCGCGAATCGATAAAAGGCTCTTTATAAAATTCCACATTCTTTAACTCAAGACGTGGCAGCCAATCAGTTTGTAAGCTGAGCACCCTTTATATAACCAAATTTTAATTAAATTTTAACCAACTAATTATTTAAAATAAACATATATCACTTTCAGTCATTTAATACCCATTAACAAACTACATATTAATTTCACTTTACAACCTTTTCCAACCAATAAATGGCCCTTTATAAAATTCCACATTCTTTAACTCAAGACGTGGCAGCCAATCAGTTTGTAAGCGAAGCACCCTTTATATAACATTCCAAATTCTCCGACTGCATGCCATCCTTTATGATATTCCACATTCATTAACCGAATACGACGTAGCGAATCGCTTTGTTGCGCAAATTGCCCTTTACAACATCGCGCATATTTTTAACTAGAAACGCTCGAAAGAATTTAAAGTGTAGGTATAGAATTGTTTTGTGGGATTTGATCCCAAAATTATTGATTTGTAGATATATACTCAATGAAATGTTAATTGGTTGAAACCCTGCACAAATGTTTGATATAAGACAATAAGCTTAAAAGGTTGCAAGGCTTAATTGGTTTGTGGAAAACCTTGTTTTCTTGGACCCGATGAATTACTTAAATATAGATGAGAAGGAATTTTCTAAGTTTAATGACATAAATCTAGTCCCATTTTGTAATAAGGAAAGCAAAGAGAAGCAGGTAGAAACAGACAGTGAAATGGAGGTTGACGGATCTTCAAACCCCCTCCAAAGCTCAGATATTCCCTCAAAAGAAAATAACCAGGTGCAACGTATGGAGGAAGAACCAGAAAGCATAGATTTGAATGGACCAGACATACTAGAACTAGAAGCAGCATGCAAAACAAAAGCCTATGAAAGTATCCCAGAGCTTCAGCTTAACAAACTGGAAGTGGTCAGTTACCGAGCCTACCAACAGTATAAGCTCGACATCCAATCAGGAAGTCAATGGGATTTAGGCCCCACTCCAAAGACTCTAAAAAATTGGGAAGAAGAACTGATCTCCAAAGAACAATAGCAATAAGGAAGATCCTGGTGGACTCAGGCAGGTATGCTAAGCTTACGAAGTACTATAAGCCCTCCACCAATAGTGAATCATGAAGCTCATTTCTTGGAACCTAAGAGGGCTCAATAGCCCAGAAAAAACTCAGAATGTTAAAAAATATGTTAAAAATGGAAAATCCGCAAATATGCATTCTCCAAGAGACAAAATGTAATAACTCTACTCTAGGTACTATCCTCTCTAAGGCTTGGCCAGGATGTCAATCGGTGGCTGTGGATGCATCTGGCGCATCTGGAGGGCTATCCATTACGTGGAACTCTCAAGCTCTTACTCTCTCGGACTTTCATGCTTCTCATAATTTAACCCAGGCGGCATTCCACATTATCGGCACTAATATTCATGGGAATATCTCGAATGTCTACTTCCCTCAGGAAGCAAGGGAAAAAATTGCTCTCCTCCACACCTTAGAAGCTCTAAACTTCAATAGGAGGTACCCTCTTTGGATTATGGGGGGGACTTTAACATGATAACAAAATTGGAGGAACATATTGGGGGCAGAAACAGGCTGGAACAAGAAAACACCCATTTCAAAGACTTCATCCAGAACGCATCTCTGATAGATATGCATTTCTGTAATGGCACTTTTACGTGGAGCAACCAAAGAGCAGGCAAGCATCAAATAGCCTCCAAACTGGATCGGTTTCTAATTTTAGACAACTTGATTCATCTAGGGGGAGACTCTTCAGCGACCATTCTTCCACACTCAGGATCCGATCACTAGCCTATTGCCCTTCAATGGCAACATCCTGGAAGCACCACAAGAAGACCTTTTCGCTTCGAGGAATTCTGGTTTACCCATCCCTCCTTCAAAGACTTTGTACACTCCACATGGACATCCTTCAGCCCTCCAGAAGGCTCCAAGATGTTCCAGTTCCAACAGAAACTCAAACATCTAAAATTCCACCTTAAGAAATGGAATAGTGAGACCTTCTAAAACATCTTCAAGGCGCAACATGATCCTCAAAAAGCCCTGGCGGAACTGCAGCAAGAAATAAGCACAGGAGGCCACACAGAAAGAACCCCTGAGTAGGATTAGCACATCCACAATCAGCTGGAGGAGAGAAGAAAGAAGGAGGAGATATACTGGAAGCAAAAGTCCAGAATCAGATGGTTGAAAGAGGGAGAACGAAACACTAAATTCTTCCACAGAACCACTGTTCAACGAAGAATGTGCAATAATATCCCTTTCATACAAAAACCAAGAGGGGAAGGGGTTGAACAACATGAGGAAATTGAGAAGGAATTCCTCAATCACTTCAAGCAAGTCCATCAAGAGCCTAAAATCAACAGACGTCCTGCAATTGGAAGAATCATACACAATGTGCCAAAATTAATCACAGAGGAGCACAATGAACTCCTACTCGTCCAATTCAAACACAGGAAGTGGACATTGCTATGGCTCAGCTTAAAGATGGAAAAGCTCCCGGCCCAGACGGATTCACCACCACTTTCTTTCACAAGTTCTGGGAGCTGATAAAGATGGAAGTTTGGCAAGTGGTAGAGGAATCGTGAGCATATCATTGGCTGCTTCCCTCTCTTAACTCCACTTTCATCACCCTAATCCCTAAAGAGCAGGACTCAATCACTCTAGACAAATTCATGCCGATTGCTCTCTGCAACGTAATATACAAAGTAATCTCTAAAGTCATTGCAAACAGGCTAAAGCCCCTCTTGCCAATGCTCATTTCTTAAGAACAGTCTGGATATGTGGAAGGGAGACAGATTATGGACGGCATCATCCTCTCGCATGAGATCATACACTCTCTCAAGCATTCAAATTAGGCAGGTATGCTCCTAAAACTTGATCTTTCCAAAGTATTTGATAAGCTCAGCTGGAACTACATACAGCAAATGCTAATTCCTTTCGGATTCAGTCCCACATGGATCCGCTGGATTATGAGTCTAATCTCCTCCACTTGCTTCTCCATTCTCGTGAATGGGATCCCATCTCGCCCCTTCTCCCCCTCCCGAGGTATAAGGCAAGGTGACCCCCTATCCCCCTTCCTCTTTGTATTAATGGCTGAAGGCCTGGGACGTCACATTAAAAATGCCCTTCACTCACATCAGCTCAGAGGCCTATCCATTCATCATTCGCCTGCCATCTCCCATCAGCAATTTGTTGATTACACTATGCTCTTCGGCTACCCCTCAGTCCATGAAGCCTCCATATTTAAAGCCGTGCTCAATGACTTCACTGAAGCCTTTGGAACCAACATCAACTGCTCAAAATTGCAGATCTTTTTCTTTAATACCCCTCCGGTTGTCAAATCTGCAATAGTCCGCATGTTGGGGTTCCCTATCACCACCCTTCCCTCCAAATACCTTGGAGCCCCCCTAACTGTCTCTGCCATCAAGCATTCCTCATGGCGCAACCTAATTGAAAAGCTCGAATCTCGTCTCAACCAATGGACGCACAGAGCTCTGAACTTATTCAGTCACGCAGTGCTCATAAAGGCTATCCTTCAAGCAATGCCGCTGTACTTATTCACCATCCTGGCTGAGCCAAAGTGGGTCCTAAAAATACTAAGGAATATTCAGAGAGGATTCCTATGGGGAAGCACTGCAACTAACCGCAAATGGGCCTTGATAAAGTGGAGCATAGTTTGCAAGCCAAAAGCAAAAGGAGGCATCGGCCTTAGAGATCCCGAGCATAGCAACGCCATTATGGGAGCCAAAATATGGTGGCAATGGCTCACCAGTCCAGGAAACCCTTGGGTCACATTGTGGACAGCCAAGTATGCCAATCACCAATCCCAGGAAGATCTCATCAGATTAACACCCAATGATAAAGGATCGCTAATTTGGAATGCAGCCAGACAACACTACCAAATGATCCAGAAGCAAAGTTTTTGGGAGGTAGGAAACGGCAACACCACTATATTCTGGATAGATGCCTGGAATCAAATGCCTCTTCTCAGCCATGTACTTAACTTGCTACCAGACACCATTAGGGAGGAGGCTCAGCAAGCAAAGATTAGGCAATACTGGACCCAGGAAACTGAGAAGGGCTTCAGGATTTGGAAACCGGGCAACCAAGTATTCACAAATGAAGATCACCAAATTACCATGGATCTGGATAGGGAACTGAACAAAAGAATAATTGGGTACGATGAAAGCAGAGACATTCTAAGATGGGGATATTAGCCGAAAGGAGAATTCACCACATCCGAGGCCTACAAAATCATCTGCAATAACTCCGATCCCCGAGACCTAATTTGGAGCAAAATCTAGAGCTCTGGCTCGTGGCCCAAAATCTGCCATTTTCTCTGGTTGGTAGGACATCAGAGAATTCTAACTTGGGACAAGCTTAGAAGAAGAAAATTTCATGGCCCCTCCATTTGTTTCAATTGCAGTGCCCATGAGGAAACTCTCCAACATCTACTGGACTCTTGTCCCTTGGTCAATCAACTATGGGAAAAGGCAAGCTTTAGATGTCAAAGAAGATGCAAACTTGAGAATGAAATCACGAACTCAATTCATCAGTGGCATCAGAACGCTTACAAGAGTGAAATCCTCAATCATCTATGGAGACTAGTTCCCGGGCTAGTCCTATGGAGCATATGGAAGGAATGAAATAAGCGCATATTCAAAAATCAGCGCTCTTCGATAGACAATATCTGGAACCTTCTCTGTAAAAATATTCAAGAGACTCTTATGCTAAGATCTTGGAAGGAGGAGGACTGGCCTACGCTAGATAATGAGAAAGCCATTATGGAAACCTAGCAAATACATCTCACTCAAGGATCTCACAAGCGAGACCATTCTGAAAGCAATACACAAAAACAGGTCACATGGAAGCCCCCACCAAAGCATACATTCAAACTCAACTTTGATGGTGCCTCCAAAGGGAATCCCATGCTTGCAGGCTTTGGAGGAATAATAAGGAATCATGAAGGTGAACCCTTGATATTGTATTATGGAAACATTGGATGGGACACCAATAACTCAGCTGAGTTAGAGGGACTATTGCAGGGACTCCTACTTGCTGGGGGTCACAACTTTCATCCTCTAGAGGTGGAAGGAGACTCTCAGATCCTCACAAACATGGCCAAAAATATCCTAAATGGATCTCACGCCAAGAAAATAGCCACGAGCTGGAGGCTCGAAGCAAGACTGGAGGCCATAGAACTTGAGCTCCACAGAAATAGAGCAATCACCTTCACTCACATAAAAAGGGAGGGTAACAAGGTTGCCGACTTCATGGCTAATGTGGGGGTGGAGACTAACCACTCTCTAATCACAGGGCACTGAATACTATTTTAACACATGACAAAGCTAAAGAATGCTCTCATCTGGTCCAAAAAGATGGAGTTCCCCTGGATGCGGGTGTTAGATAGGGTGGGACGGGAGTGGACGGCAGGCCACATGACAGCCACAAGCCATCACGTGGCAGACATCAAAGGCGAAGGTAATGCAAGCAGCTGGTATAAGGTGACGCTGTAGAGAATAGTAAATGCCCAACATGGAAATTCAACTCAAGCAGAGGTTGCAGTTATGGCAGGTGAGCTCCAAGGTAAAGCAGTTGAGGCTATAAACAATGTTGCAACGCATGGTCAGGGAATGTGGGTGGCTCTTCCTTCAAGCAAGTCTTTGCAATTTCGGTTGCCCTGCCTTTCCGTCTCCGCCGAGATATCCTCTCTATCTGTTTGGCTCATTCTGCAGTCGGTTCCGACAGCTGGTTGTTTGGATCACTCCCTGGTCTGTTTGAATTTCCTCCCCTTGACCCCTGTGAGAATGGTGAGACCTCGACAACATCTGCTTAGCCGTCGAGGCACGTCCAGAGGAGGAACTTCTCGCAGTCACAAGGCAGATAATGTTGTCCATTGCTGTCATTGCAATAATTTATGCTCCACTGGAGCTAATCCCCTTCACTCCAGTCAATTCATGGATGCGGGTGCATCGAGCTCGGCTACCTTGCCTGCCTTCGGCTCTGCTATCTTCAATTTTAGCAGTTCTATGAATAACCCACAGATTAGTGCGCATGTTTCGGTCCTGTTCATTGAAAATTCCCAGGAAGACGATGACTTCCTGGATGATCACGGGCAGAGGAAGACTGACAGCAAGATGCAAGAAGCAAAGGTTCCTGAAACTAATCCGGAGAAGGAGGTTAAAGATCCTGCCTCAGACCTAGAAAGTGCATCGAAAAGCAGGCTCGATCAGAGGGAGAGGACCAGCAAAGCAGAAGACACTTTTCCCACTACTGCTGAAAAGGAAGCTTACGGTTGGTGCCGGGTAGAGGAGGTGCAAATGGACGAATAGTGATGCCGAAGCTCAAGGTTCATATGGATCTTCTGTCTGGTCTTCTGTTCTCTTTTGCTATCTATTTTGGCTTAGTTTTGGCATCAATGCTTTGTGTTTATGTCTCTGAAACTTCGTTAATGGGTTGGTTACCGTTAGTCTCCCCTGCGTGGGATAATCCAGATTTCTGGTTGGCGCCCTTGCGTGGGCTAGCTTTTTGGGATGGTTTCGCTTCTTTGTTTGGCGCCCTTGCGTGGGCTAGCTCTTTGGATGGTTTCGCTTCTCTGGTTGGCGCCGCTGTGTGGGCTAGTTTTTTTATTAGCCTAAACAACTCTAGGATGATATTCCCAGAGCCTAGTTCTCTCTGTTTTATCATGATGTAAATTTTGCCTTCTGTACATAATATATTAGCATAGTTTTTACTGATAAAAAAAAATACACATTTAGATGAAAAGGATAAAAAAAATAACATTGTAACATATTATAAGCTCACAGATATATCAAAGTTAGAGGTATGTATAGAGTACATTACAACATCACGTCGAAACCAAAAATACTCTTCTCATGATTATGCTCACGAATCACAATAAATGTGTCTCTAGTCAATATCTGCTCGACATCGTGCTGAGTTTCACCAGCTCATGCCGATATGATGTCCTTCAGATGGGGCCTGAGCTCATGGTTCAAGAACTCACTGTATTCTAGTGTATCCCCAACAATCTTACGAAACTCCACCAGAAGCACCGAGTTCGTGCAAAAATCCCGACATCAATACTAAAATGTCCCTTCTACCCTTGCTCGAACTTCTGCAATTGCACCTTAAACTCCTTCGCCTTGTTAAAGCTGAATTCGAAAATCTTGGTAGCCTGCTCCAGCTTCGACATTATGGTCAGAGCCGACTGAGTCGAAGTGAAGCTCGATTCTTCCTCCTCCTTAATGGAATTTTCGTTGAACAGTCCGGAGAGACTAAATCAAACATTATATATTTTGATTACATAGATTCTATAAACCAAAATATTAATAATATCTAAATACAAACCCCTCATACCTGATGCAGTGAAAAGGAGTTTACAACATTATTTTACAAACAAAACTACTACATTTCAAAAAAAGGTGCAAAGAGAGGCTGATAAGCTTGTTAAACTGAAATTATTGAATTGGAAAATTTGTACTTTGTTTTGAAATAATAATTGTTATATTGTTATATTTGTGTTAAGTTGGTAATACAAAATAAAACTAATAATTAAAATATTATGATGATGAAAGTTGATTGACATATAATTTATCACTTATTTTATCAATGAAAAATTTAAAGTCATTATGAATAAATATTGATTTTGTAGAACGGGCAATTTCTACTAAGAGGAAACCGTAGGTAAATATTACTTTTGCGTCATTTTGGGTTATTAATTTTTTTTTTTTGTAAATATCTGATATGGTGGCAAGTTCTAGTCATCTGCCATTGTGGATTTCCATAATGAGATTGCTCGGGTAATCATCCGGATTGTGGAGTTCTATATTGATATTCTTGGCATTAAAATGTGAGGTTAGTCATAAAATGTGATTTCATATGGTGCATAGAAATGTGAGGTTATATGGTGCACAAATGCCTAATTTATTATTATTATAAAGAAATAATAATTAATTTTATCAATAATTTATTGTAAATTTTAAAAATAAAAAATAAATGACCACACACTAAAATAATTGGCTTCCTCTCACATGTCAACCTCGTATTACCTTTCAACATGTGTTCAAGTTGACTAATTTTTCCAAGTTTCACAATTGTAATTGAACAAAGAAAACTTCATAGTCCCTTCCTTGAAAAACAACAATCTGTGAGCCAAGATAAAAAGCTCAACAATCTCACAATATCTTTCTTTTATTCATAGACAAATTTCAACCTCATTTTGTATTAAACATTCTCTATATATTTTAAATTAGAATGTTAAACATCACATATATAGTTTCTTTTACACAGTCATCATAAATTTCATGTGTTAGATCTGTTGCATGTCAGTATATTATCAAAATTTACTTAGATGACACAATTACCTTAAAGCAGTATCTAATTCTAATAGACACTATATCATTTTCCATTCCTTGGTTGACCAAAAGAACTGAAGTTTATTTCCTTCTTCCATAATTCTGACAGTACTATTTGGATGCATTATGATAAAGCAAAGCTAAAAACATTTCACTGAAAATAAATTGGCAGGAGTTCCCACAAACTGTGAATTTCAGACCAAGTTTGGCATAATTTTGGTGATAGTATTTTATGGGTGGGTAAATTCGTTTGTTTGGTAATAGTATTTTATGGGGTGGCTAAATTAGTTTTTCTATTCAACATTGGAGTTGGAGTTCGCAAGATCATGCAAGGACCATTCAAGTTTAAGTTCGCAAGATCATGCAAGGACCATTCAAGTTTAAGTTCATAATTTTGGTGATAATATTTTATGGGTGGGTAAATTCGTTTATTTGGTAATAGTATTTTATGGGGTGGCTAAATTAGTTTTTCTATTCAACATTCGAGTTGGAGTTCGCACGATCATGCAAGGACCATTCAAGTTTAGACAAGTTTTGAATAATTTTGGCGATGATAATATTTTATAAGTGAGTAAATAATTTGTAAATGATTTTTCCATTCAACATTAAAGTTGGCAGGATCTGGCAAGATCATTCATGTTTGGAAAAGATTTGAAAAATCCTAGTGATAAGATACTTAATAGTATCTTATAAGTGAACAAATGATAATGATTCTTCCCTCCAACATCGAGACTGACTGCTCTCAGCCTAATTAAAAAAAACAAATATCCTTTACCAGAGGCCCGCTGACGGGACTACTTTGCAAGAGTCTGACCGATCGATTCATAAACAAAAGATGAAGTACCAAAATACCAGGTATGAGTATAAATTATAATATAATATGTGGTGACAATCCACCAACATCCCCCGATGAATTTGTACCATTTTAACTTACATTTTGCGCCTGCAGTGTTTCTTCCCCTAGTACACCGTGTTTCAGATGCATCTGGTGGGAGTTTATTGACTCATATCGAAATCTAAATACACAAGATAGACGAGGTTCGAGGGGGAATGATGGCTCAAGGGAGGAACTTAGTCCATAGATGAACAATATAATAGGACCAAAGCCCTCAATTGTCCATGTCTTCTATTATCCCCTTAATGTCTCTATAACGCAGCTATATATAAATACTGATTATGCATACAGGTATATATGCCCACAAATAAGCTTCTGGGTTGGCTAAAGTAGATTGATCACATTTACTTTCGCTGAATGTGAGGGCGTGTCTGAGGGTTTCTTTTTCAAAAAAGTCCATGAAAATGAAAGAAATCTACTCAGATTCATATGGGTGTCTCAGGTGTAAGATGAACTCGAGGTTTTGGGGAATCACACACAGAAACCCAGTTTGGACCCAATTGCACCATGGGCTTCGTACAAAATACAGAAAACTAAATCGATAATATGACATGCTTACCTTAAGAACCTGACTTTCACTGTTCCCTTCGCCGCTGGGTTGGAGATGCAAAGCATTCCTCCAATTGTGGACCGAACGCGAATGGATCCCATGATCTCGTCCACCCTCTTTGTCCTCAGCCCACTGGATGTCCATGATAGCTGCAACCAACGGAAGATGTACAGATGTCACGGTATGTCGAAACATAAAATCTCAACGGTAGATGTGATGTGAGGTGTACAAATGTCACGCGTAATGTCCATGACAGCTGCAACCAGCGGAAGATGTACAGATGTCACGGTATGCTGAAGCATAAAATCTCAGCGTAAGATCTGATGTGAGGTGTACAGAGGTCACGGGTAGGTTGAAAAGGTTGACGAAAATCCCAGTGTAAGATGTGATGCGAGGTGTACAGATGCCACGACAGGTGTCAACCTGAGAATGAAAAGGACGATGAAATTCCCTTTCAAAGGAAAGCCTATCGGCCTAATTATAATGCAGCTAATTAATTTATAATTTTATATTAATATGGAAAGTTAGTAGATATTTTAGTGATTAATTTTTGGGATAATTTATTTAAAGAGAAGTTTGTATTGGTGAAGTTAAATATATCAACCAGATGAAAAAATAATCAGTCTGTCTGCTAAATTATTTTTAATTTTTAATTTTATAAATGTTTTTTATTCAATCTACAGTGATTATTATTACATATCAATTAATCTACATTAACTATAATTACATATCAATTAGTCAAATCTGTAGCAATTCAATTTGTAATCGCATATAAGACACCGAATGAACCACGGGTTAAAGCATTTAAAATTTTTGAGACATTTCCGAGTTTTGTTGTTGTTTTTTTCCCTCTAGCTAAAGAGTAATAGTGTAAATTCTTCTTCATATTAATGTCAGATTCATTCCAATGTTGAGAAGGACGAAGCCCACTAAGGGAATTTGTTTTTTAAAACAGGAAAAAACCACTTACCATAATTAAAATTTCATGTCATTTAGTTTTTAAAGATTAAAAAACTACTCATCAAAATTAAAATTTTAAGTTATCTGAATCTTTTAAATATATATTTAAATTATTTTAAAAATATATATTCAATTTTTTAATTTTTTTTTATAATAGATTGTGGAATTAAAATATATTTACACTCATTCTTTCTATGTGTAAAAGAAGGTACCCATCTCTCTCATACTTTTATGTTAAAACTAATTATATATATATTTCTAATTCTATCAACTCTACTTTAAAGAAAATAGAAAGGTTGAAAATATTTAGAAGAAAAATAAAAGTTTACTTATGTATATGTATATTTATATAATGTTGAAATAAATATGTTTTACATATATTTTAGTATATACTTTATGGGTATTTAAATATTTTATTTAAGAATCAATTATTGTAATAATATTATTTTGTCAATAATTTTTTTAAAGTAATTTGTCAATTTTATATTGAAAAACAATTTCTTTTATTTTTAAATATATATGAGAAATGTGATGTGTTAATTTTATATAAATCATTTTTTTCTATATCTCAAATTATACATTCAAAGTTGATATAAAATTGTTTTATATAAGATAAATCTAGAATAATTTGTTTATAAAAGGTAAATGAGATATTAAGATATTATATTTAATATATAGAAATATAAATATATCTATTTTGAAATAGAATTTCCACATTATTAATTTAAAAATCAATATTATCATTAGTTAAAAATAAAAAGAATAAGATTCATTTAATTGAGATTTATTTCAAAGGTACTTAAACTCTTTTTTCTTTTGAATTTAATTAAAGAGTTGCCATGTTTATGAGTTTTATATGACATTGATTATTATTACTTATTGTTGTTTTACTATGTTTTTGACGTAGGGTTACCCTCGCTTACATCCATAGTATACATAAAAATGCTTAAACACATCTTTCCCAGGTATTTAACTCACAAGGGAGTCAAATCTACAACCTCTAATAGTTAAGGCCCTCTTTTAGTCTCATGTGGAATGATTCATAGACTCAACAAGTCTAAACATTAATCCTCCCTTTCTTTTCTATCGAAAATTTGTCACCCCCGCTAAAACCTCCTATCGGGACTCTATCACCCCACATAAACCTTAGTTTAAGCTATTAGCCCGCATATATAACCCTCCCCCTTTAAATGTGGGTTAATATACATTTATCACATAAAAGCTCCTATTGGCACTCTTTTCCTTTACAAATAATTTACAAAGGAAAAACCCTGCATTTCATACCTTTCCGCCTTGGTACGACTTTTGTACAAATCCCGAGATACACCTTTATTGCAATTGGGTATCGGCCTTCCGCGGTTCACATTAACCCATACTCCTTCCGCTTTCCAATATGGGGTTTTCCTTTAAAATTGGGGTCACATCACTTTAACACAAATACACAGGAACAACGAGAAAACAAGCTCTGAAAATATAAGTCGAAACTCAAATCTTATACAACTGCATTCATATATCTCTGTTGGGTTCACTCTGCAAAGTTCCTCCTCTGATCCCTGATCGACACGATCTTCGATCACTAATCAGCAGTGTATTTTCGATCGCTATGTCATATCCACCATCACACTATCCCTTGACTGCTCCAATATGCGATTAGCGATTAAATCTGGATCGTCGATCCGAATCTCGATCTGACGACTCACGATCTATCGCATCATTGTAATCGTAATCACTCCACAGCCAGTTCCATTAACAACTAGGCCTTCTACCAATGCGATAAAGACTTATGGACTTGATAAGGATATAGGGTTTCTTCTATAGAACTTCAAGTCCAGATTTCGGATCCGATGTTGTGTTTTGTGCCGATTTCCAATGTAAATTGGATTTACGCTTGCAGGACTTAATCAATACATAAACTAAAAAAACCTCACTGAACCACTGCGATTCTAACTGGACCGTTGATCTTCGAGATCTAATGGTTCCTGTGCATCAACTCTTCATTTCCTCCACAATTCCTTTTTACTTAGAATTTATGATATTTCTTTAGCGTTTATCTGTGATTTGGGTTTTCTTCAAGGTTTCACTCTTTGCCTCCATTGCTCAACTTCTTTGATATTAACTCTTCAACGAAATCTCACTTCGCTATTTCACCCCAAAGCTTCCCTATGTTTCCTCAATTTGATTCAAGGATCTATTCATGATTCCTCTAAATCATTCTGTTCCTCTAGATCCTTCAGAATTCTACCTACAACCTATTATAGATCCTGCGAATTCACAAGTAATTCATTCATGAAATACTCTTCAACACACTGACACAATCATGAATAAATAAATAAATAAATAAATATATATATTTATATTTTATAAATATATTATATATTATATATATATATATATATATATATATATAAACAATCAATTACATATCTGAGACTCTGTGTCTCGCACAGGCCTATTCTTCAATATTGTGGCCTCCTTGTGCTCTACCCATAGGCTTACATTTATGCCAGAAAGTGTTTTTGAACTAATCATGGTTCAACTCCTAAACCCTCTGTCCACTTCTACTTCAATTAATTGCTAAAATCTCTCTCTCGTCCCTTGAATCATGAAATTGTTTTAAGAGTCCTGATTGACTTCTAACTCTTGTCATTTATTCACCACTCATGTTCTCATTTATTTGAGAGCATTTACAACTTCCTCTCACTATCTAATTAATTTCTATTTTATGCACTCAAAAGCCTAATATTACATCAATTTATCATTTAGGAATTCAACTTCCTAAAAATACATGACCCCCTATGTCTACTTAATTACAATGATTTTCCTTGGGCTGAATGCTCTTGCATCAGACTACCAAAGTAGAAAATATTCATGATCTCCTGATCACGTGTCTTCTGATCTTTTTCTTCCTAGATCCCATACTTTGTTTTGTAACTCCTCAGATGCCTTGTTCCTTTGCTGCTTCTATACTTCTCCTATCTTTTGCTCCATCTACTTCTTCTTGTCAATCAGGTTCAAACTCTGATTAATCATGCTTCCTACTACTACCATTTTCCTCCATTTGGACTGCTTCATCATCAACTGCCACATCTCTTCAATTTTTGTCTCCAGTACATCCTTGGACTGGTCCATGTTCTACTTCTTACTTCTACCTCCCTCTCTTTGTTTCAAGTTGTTGCTGTTGTCCACTAATTCTCTAGACTGCTGCTGGTTACTTTCTCTTCGTAGCTATTGGTTTACTTTTTCTTCTTCTTTTGCTCTTGTTCCAACTTTTTCTTTGCTTACTTTGACTTCTGCTTTGCTTGCTACCTCCCTATCATCCTTACCCTCTTGTACTGAATCATGATTTTCCAGCATTCTCTCCAACAATTTAGCATTTTTGTTCCATTTATTAAATACTTCCACAAAACCTTCTTCTTTCATCTTTATTTGGGTGCTCATCTGTGCCAAATTCCTTTAGCATCTGCAACAAAACCTACACTCACAAAACACTAGTTAACATAAAAAACATAAGACTTCTATGCCTTATCTTCCTTTGGAAAAAATTCAGTTTGCTGCTCTGTTTCTTTCAACTCTGTCAGCAGATCAGTATGTTGATTTGAATTCTCAAAATAATTCATGAGATTGTCGACTAATCTCTCCTCCACATCATTTGTTCTAATGATTTCTTCCTGCCCTTTTCTACTGTAGTGAACTCCTTTTTCTGCAATCATACTGTCATACTCTGAATTTTCCAACAACTATTCCAGTAATGCAATTTCTTTGTGACACTTCGCAAGTGTTTCATCATCACTTATGTTTCCTGCATTTATACACAAATTATTAGTTTGGAAATCATAAGGTTCAATAGTCTCAATTGTTGCTTCACATATCATCTTTTCAAATTGAATTTCATCTCCTTCTTTCACAAGAACTTGTTCCTGTGTTGTCACCTCTTCACACATCCATGCATTGTTAAATTCTTTCTGCTACCAAAAATCACTGCTTCTCTCATTTAAGAGATATTCTCCATCCTCCTTTACTTTAGAGTTTTTATCTCCTGAAAGATACTTCTCCATACTTCTAAAAGCTTCAAAAGATTGTTCATCCTTTGCAAACACTCCTTTATTAGTGTTCTTTCTCCCTTTGTTAAGTCTTTTGCATAGACTCCTTCCTTCTTAACATATTTCAGTAGATGTCATTCTTTCTTACTGACTGTCTCAACAACTTCCATGGATATTTCCATTGTGCCTATCATCATGGTGAATTGATGATCCTTTACTATTTTTTTAGCTAACATAGTCTCTTCTCCAAGTTTGCCTTTAATCTCTTGCTGTTTACCTCCTCCAAGAGCTATCCTTGTCTCACCATTTGCATTAACATTCTCTTGTATTTGTTTTTCATCAATAAAATTAATCAAACTCATTTTATTACCTTTTTGAGACAGTATTCCTTCATTCTTCGTTAAAATAAGATCTTGGTTCCTTATCTCTATGACAGCTTCTATAGACTCATCCATAGACTTTTCCTTCTGCATGCAGTCAAATTCTTCTTCTTCTGAGAAGTTTTCTTTGTCACCTTTTACTTCTAGATCTTCATCTCCTCTGAAGATATCTTAAAAAGGTTGCTTTTCTCCTGCAATACCTTTCATCATACAAAAACTATCAGTTTTAAAAACATAAGACCTTGTGGTCTCACTGGATGCTTCAACCATCATATCTCCTTGTTGTTCCAAGTTCTCTTTATGACTCAAAAATTCTTCGGTGGTCTCCTCTTCAATCTCTTGAAGCCCTTCACTTGGTTGCTTAATATCTTTCCCAAACTATATATGAGACTTATCTATCTCATCTTCTTCCATAACAGAATTTAGATTCTGCTTGTCTTCTTTCTTCTTTATGACAATATCAGCAAATTGTCCTTCTTTATATGTTTCACCTGTAAACATACACAAATTGTCATATTTAAAATCATCATACCTTTTGGTCTCACTTGAAGTTTCAGTCTTCAAGTCTTCATCTTCAGTTTGCATCTCCTCATGTTGTTTTGAACTATCCCAATAGTCCATGAGATCTTCACTTGATCCCCATTCTTTATCTTCAGTGTAGTCTTCACTTTCTCCCAGAATTTCTCCCTGTTCTAGTTCACAAATGTACTCTTCCGTTTCCAACTCAACTTCCTTGAGTTTTTTTCTCAGCCAGTTTACTTGATTTTGTTGTAGCCTTTTCTGCATCTCATGCCACTACACTGGCTTCTTCCTCAAGACCCAACCTAGTCTCTGGTTTTCCTCAAGTATCATCCTTAATACATTGAGTTGTTCTTTTATCTCTGCAATTTCTTTGTCAATTTCCTCTTGACTCATCCTCTTTCCATTTGCATTGGCATCCTCTTTCTTCATCTTTCTTCTATTGTGGCTTCTCTCTGAACCTCTACTATGACTATCAGTAGTCATCTTCTTCTCCCCTTCCTTCATGAGGTCCTCACTCATCTACAACAAGCCTCTGCAACAACTAGTCCTCCTCGTTGCAATCTTACCTCACTAAGCTCTCCTCACTTAGTCTTTTGGTAAGCACGGGTCCTCTATCTGGAACCTCCTCTTGAGCAACACCTTTTCTCCTTCTAGGCTTCTGCAATCTTTCACTCTCTCTTGAGAACACTTCAGTTGTCCTCTATGTGTCCAATCTCTTGTTGGATTCTTTAGGTTCACTTCCATTTTTCCTTCAGAGTGTTTTCCTTACTCTGTTTTCAAGAACACATCTGGTTCTCCTTTCACAGCTTCTCTTGTTGTCACCTGTGCATTAGCATAAAAACACATATTCTCAATTTAAAACAGAACATATTAGCTCACTTTCAAGATCTCAACATGATCTTGTTTCACCATTCCACCTGTACTTTGTATGGATTGTCCTCTATCTCTTGCATCTGCAAGTTCTGCTACACATCCCCTCTGTGTGGCTACTGTCTGTCAGATTACAATCTGATCTTTCCTCTTGCCTGCATAAACACCTAACACATAACTCTGTTCTCAATTCTTTCAAGAAATGTTCACACAGAGCTCCTTTAGTCTGCTTTGATACCAAATGACACAGAGTTACCCCTACTTACACCCACAGTATGCATAAAAATGCATAAACACATCTTTCCCAGGTATTTAACTCACAAGGGAGTCAAATCTACAACCTCTAATAGTTAAGGCCCTCCTTTAGTCTCATGTGGAATGATTCATAGACTCAACAAGTCTAAACATTAATCCTTCCTTTCCTTTCTATCGAAAATTAATCGCCCCGCTAAAACTTCCTATCGAGACTTTTAAACTCTTTTCAGGACTCTATCACCCCACATAAACCTTAGTTTAATCTATTAGCTCGCATATATAACCTTCCCCTTTTAAACATGGGTTAATATACATTTATCACATAAAATCTTCTATCGGTGCTCTTTTCCTTTACAAATCATTTACAAAGGCAAAACCCCACATTTCATACCTTTCCACATTGGTACGGCTTCTGTATAGATCCTAAGATACACCTTTATCGCAATCAGGTATCGGCCTTCCGTGGTTCACATTAATCCATAGCCATTCCACTTTTTGAAATGTAATTTTCCTTTAAAACTAGGGTCGCATCACTTTAACGCAAATACACAGGAACAACGAGAAAACAAGCTCTGAACATATAAGTCGGAACTCAAATCTTATACACCCGCATTCATATATCTCCGTTGGGTCCGCTCTGCAAAGTTCCTCCTCCAATCCCTAATTGGTGTGATCTCCGATCTCCAATCGATGGTCTATCATCAATTGCTATCGGCATATTGCTATGTCATATCTGCCATCACACTATCCCTTGACTGCTTCAATATGTGATTAGCAATAGATTTGGATAGTCGATCTGAATCTCAATCTGATGACTCACGATCTATCGCATCATCGCAATTGTAATCAACCCACGGCCGGTTTCGTTAACAACTATGCCTTTTGCTGATGTGATAAAGACTTACGGACACAATAAGGATATAGGGTTCCATCTATAAAACTTCAAGTCCAGATTTCGGATCCAGTGTTGTGTTTTGCACTGATTTCCAATGTAAATTGGATTTAGGCTTGCAGGACTTAATCAATACATAAACTAAAAAAACCCTGTTGAACCACTGTGATTCTACTTGGATCATTGATCTTCGAGATCTAATGATTCCTGTGCATCAATTCTTCATTTCCTCCATAATTCATTTTACTTAGAATTTACGTTGTTTCTTCAACATTTCTCTGTGATTTGAGTTTTCTTCAAGGTTTCACTCTTCGCCTCTGTTGCTCAACTTCGTTGAGCTTAACTCTTCCACGAAATCTCACTTCGCTATTTGACCCTGGAGCTTCCCTCTGTTTCCTCAATTGGATTCAAGGATGCATTCATGATTCCTCTGAATCATTCTGTTCCTTTGCGTCCTTCAGAATTTTGCCTACAAACTGTTATAGAGCCTACGAATTCACAAGTAATTCATTCATGAAATACTCTTCAACACATTGACACAGTCAGGAATAAACATCTATATATATAAATATAAATAGTCAATTACATATCCAAGACTTTGTGTCTCGCATAGGCCTTTTCTTCAATATCGTGGCCTCCTTGTGCTTTGCGTGTAGGGTTACATTTATGCTAGAAAGTTTTGTTGAACTAATCATGGTTCGACTCGTAAATCCTCTGAATTGACTCCTAAATCCTCTGTCCACTTCTACTTCAATTAATTCCTAAAAGCTCTCTCTCGTCCCTCGAATCATGAAACTGTTTTAAGAGTCCTAATTGTCTTCTAACTCTTGTCATTTATTCACCACTCATGTTCTCATTTATTTGAGAGCATTTGCAACTTCCTCTCACTATCTAATTAATTTCTATTTTATGCACTCAAAAGCCTAATATTACATCAATTTATCACTTAGGAATCCAACTTCCTAAAAATACATGACCCCCTATGTCTACTTAATTACAATGATTTTCCTTGGACTGAATGCTCTCACATTAGTTTTTCTTGTTACATCTTTTTAAATATATATATCAATTTAATTCATATTTTATCTTTTTTTTTTATATAATTAATAACTATCATAATATGATGATGATCATCACCATGATCATGATTGGATAGCACCCACAAGGGACTTAAACCTGACCTATAACAAGGAGTGTCTCAACAGTGCACCCATTCAATGTCAATCCAAAGCCCCATGGGCATTATTATTATTATAAGTTAATCATATATACATGTGTAAAATTCTTAACCATCACTCCGACTTTACCTTGAAAATTATTAAGTTATAAATAGGTTTTGTTCTCATACCATGGCTTGTAAATACCAAGTGCCCAAAAAAACCATAACTCATTTCACATGAAACTTGTTCATATGACATTTTTTTACTCAATTAATCAATTTAATTAAAAGGGAAGAAGGGGCATAACCTCTTTGGAGATAAATGTAAACCTTTGATTTGTAACTATTACAAAGAATATTTTACAATATTCTATCAATCTTAAATCCCTACCATCCACATAATAATTATCGATAATGAAATTAAAAAATTGCAATGTTTATTATGAAATAAACTACCATCCACATAATAATTATTGATAATAAAATTAAAAAATTTCAATGTTTATTCTAAAATAAACATACCTATTAGTGTAATAATGATAACAATTTAAAATAAAGTTATAATTTTTTATTTTAATTTTAATTTTGGCAATGAGAAATGTATGAAGCGGTAAGTAGGTAAGTGTCTCGACATTTATTATGGATTGATCCCTCTATGTGTTTATGAGTTATTGAATGCTAGTTATTTTATATTAATGAAAAGATAGTAATGTAATGTTATTATTTCACTAAATTAAACATAATGTCATTTTATAATACACAAGCTTAGATACTAATATCAAGAGGCATCACATATTAACTTCTTCATATGACAACTTAATAAATTTGATTTTGTTGATGCTTGATAAATCTAAGTTTAAGATGGATATATGATGGTTTAATTTATAAATTTTTACACTCACACATGTTTATTTTCATTTAGTTTATTTATCTTTTTAGTCTTATGTCATGCCATATGAAAACATCTTGTGTATACTAAGTTATAAAAAATCTCTTTATTTTTAGTGTAATTAAAGAAAATAATATTACATAAAATATATATTATTCCAAAAATAATATTTAGCATATTAATTATTATTTTTAGTTGATTTGTATTAACTGAAAATAACAAATTACATTATTTCATTTGATTTGTATTTTTTCCGAGATGTCAATCCATTCTCAGGAGTAATCAAGAATAAATGTAAATGAAACAATGGCATCAATTTTTTGAGATAGTTTTGTTGCTGGAGGTTCTATTGTATTTGTTGTTTCTTTTTCATATCTGAGTGATATGAATTGTGGATATGTTGGTGTCCAATTATTGAACTTATCAAAATTATGGCTGAGTCTCGCTCAATTTCAATTGAAGAATGGGCTTCCTTGAGATGGCTCTACATGTGGCAGAGCCAAATTTTTAATAGTTGATCTGGTGGTAATTGTCTTTTGTTGCTATGTGTTATCCTACTTGTGAGTTGAATTAGTCTTGAATATTCTTGTTTCCTTTGGATTTTTCCATCCATGACTCTTTTTCTTAGCATCTGGGTGAGGATAACGCCCTTGCAAAAAAGAGTAGCCATTTTGAAGATGATAGAACTATTGACAAGTCATGCAATGAAAATCAGTGTTTTCATAGACCATTGGTTATAAATAACCCCCCACACCTCTACTTGAGAATAATTTTGTCATGCAACCCATTATTGAGGTTCGCTTCAACAAATATGCAAAGAAATGTAACAATTCCTTTCACAACCCTTTCATTGTCTATTTTAATGAAGAAACAAGTAAGTTTCCCATGTAACTTAAGATATCTGGTTGCTCAAATGAATGGGAAGGTTAAGAAACATTATCGAGACTAGAACTTCCATAATTTTCATGGAAAGAGGTTAAAATAAATAAACCATGGTTGAAATATGAGACCAGAAAAACACAAAAATTAGTTTGCTTGATAAAAATCTTCTATTGGTCCTCTAAATTTTTGAAAGAGCATAATAAATAATCATTTTGAACAAAAATGCAAATATGTATTGTCATACTAGTTCTAGTGCACTAATTCCATAAGAGTAGGTGTGGATGGCCAAAAACCATTACAATGATAAATAATTTACAGTCATTCATAATGATCAAACAAGAAGTGGGATACAATGTTATCCACTTCAAGAGATGGTATTTTTGTTACCAGATCCTTAACGAATGTTGGCCCCTCATATATCTTTATGGTTCAGAGGTGCATGCTCTAGCTTTACGACATCCCTAAAGGATTTGGATTGACAAGAGGAGGATGCATCACATCCTTTGCCTCTCCTTCCTTATCTTGATACCAGATAAATTAAGGCATCCTTAGATATGCCATACTTGCTAAGGTATTTTATATCCTGAAACTTCCTTGCTCCATGTAGGAGTCAAATACTACCACATTAGGGTTCCCATCCGATCTTGTATCCTCACTGCAAGTGAGGAAATGAGATATATGGGTTTGACCTACAGATAGAAGGATCATGTTAGGTCCCTATAATAATACTGTAGTTCCCATATTGTGATTTTCGTTCCAAATAGAAGCTCACTATTATTATTGTGTACCCTTACATTATTAGGGCTTACATTATGGTAAGCCCTTAAGGAGGCCTTGCCATTTGAATCATCAATGCATTTTTCATTTATGTGATGTAATAGGAGGTTTCCCCCTTGAATAGGCTTACTTTCAAGTCTTTTTCCTATATTTTCTTCTATTTTTGTGATCTGTTTACATAAAATTGGGTATAAGAGCTCTGGATCGTAGGGTTTCACTACTTCAAATAGGCCTTCTTTCAATTTTCACTATAAGGTTTTTCTCGCAAGGTTTCAGGAGCTGAAATTTTGACCACACGAAGCCAAAATTACTATGAACATTATATAAAAATTTAATTTCTTGGTTCACTATACTCTCAAAGATATGGTTTATGGAAGTTATGGATTTTGTATGCTCCATAATTTAGTCTTAGACAAGTGACTCTTGGAAAATCGTCCTAACTTTCATTTCATGCATCCAAATTAATTTGTAGAAAATGGTGCAAAGTGCATAGATTGTAGTTTCTTGGGTATGATTTTTAGGGTTGAATGATGAAACCATGACACATGGAAATCCATACGACATTCCTCTACCAAAGAAGTCCATAAGCAGGTCATATTGGGAGATTTGGTATAAATTTATCTTTAAGAATCCAAAATTAGTATAGATAATGAGGTTAGAAAGAGGAGAAAAAGGGCTACCATAGAGTGAAATTTCAGACCTTGGGACGCTGAAATCATAGATATACAACAATTTTAAGATCAACATATAAACAAACTCAAAATCAAGCTAAAAATGTGTGTATTTTTAAATTTGCATAACTTTTTTTGAAATATCAGTTTGAAGGATATATATCATTAATTGGTTCTAAAATGGATCAAGAAAACAATAATTATACACCCATTAAGACCTCAAAAATATCTACTACGATGCATGAAGAGGAAGAATTGCAACATGATATATCAAAATTATGGACCAAGTGCAACAAATTTTGTTCTCACAAAGAGAAACCAACGCTGAACTAAAAGAGGACATTGATGGTTTAAAAGGGGAAATGGATGGTTTAAAATGGAACATGGAAGGCTTAAAAGTAAACATGGAAGGTTTGAAGGAAGTTTTGACAAAGTCACTACAAGAAAAGCTTCTATGATGACAAGGTAGTCCATGAAACTAATGATGAAAACAAAAGGAATGTGAATCATAATTTTAGAGGCTCAAACTTTGGGTTTAAGACCAACCACATTCCTAAGATTGATATGAGGAAGTTTGATGGAAAGGATATGATAATGTGGATACTACAGACAAATTAATTCTTTGATCTACATTATGTACAACACACACGAAATGTACACATTGCATCATTATATTTAGAACCCAATAAGTTTGTGTAGTATTGATGAATTTATTCTCATAAATAAATTTTCACTTGGTCAATTTTTAAAGAGAAATTAACAAAATATTTAGAGGATACAAAGAGAAACACCTTCTTTAGCCAATTGATAAATCTCAAACAAAAGTGTTCAATGGTAAAGAATATCAAGGAGTTCCAGATATTGAATATCAAGGTAACTAATATTTCAGATGAACATATAATTAATTTCTTCATAGGGATTTTAAAGGATAACATCCAACATGAGGTTTGACTTTGGGAACCTAATTCATTGGAGATAAAATTCAGGGTGGCAAGAAAAGTTGAAAGAAAAATTATGGAAACAAGGAGGTATACCACTCACAATTATAAATATGGAAGTCTTGTTGCTCCTAGCTTCCCAAAAGATATAAGGTTGACACCACAAAAATTGGAGGAAAAAAGAGCAAAAGGGATTCGTCACAGCTGTGATAGAAAATGCATTAGAGGTCATAAGTGTAAGGAGAAAGTTTTTTTTTTTTACATAAATTAGGAAGAGGAGGAAGAAAAGGAACAAGAAACATGAAATGAAGAAGATAGACAATAGGAACCAATGCTAGGGGTTGAAAAGGATGAAATGAATCTGACCATATATTGCAATTCTTTAGTGGGAATTACCACTCCTCAAACTCTCAAGATAGAAGCATATATCAAGAAGAAAAAGGTAATAATATTGATTGGCTTGGGTAGTACACATAATTTTATTTAGTGTAAGATAGCCAAGGATTTTAATTATTATCTATACCCATCATCAAAGTGTTAAGTGATTGTTGCAGATGGAGGAACTATAAATTGCTAAGATAAGTTCCATAATATCAATCTAACTATGGGGAAATATGTATTGAATAGTCCAATGATTTCTATTCAAATTGGTGTTGTTAATGTTGTATTAGGCTCAGTCCAATGGTTACAATCTTTCGAGACAATGACTTTTTTTAATTTTTTTCTACGAAGGAAGGGAAATTGAATTAAGGGGCATCATTGGGAAACCTGGTAAGATAATGAGATATAATGGCATGAAGAATATTTTGAAGAAGTAAAAATTGGGTGTCATTTGACAATTATTCTTACTAGATGTTCAAACATCCAAGTTTCCCATTTCTCTAGATCTCCAAAGAGTCCCTGAAAAGCATTCTAAGGTATTTGAGACTCCTAAGGATCTCAACCTATTCTTTATCATGATCATGCATTTCACTTGATTCTAGGAAGTGTTCCTCCAAACATCAAACCTTACATATATCCATATAAACAAAAGAGTGAAATTGAATGTATGGTTGCAAAAATGCTAGAGGTTGGTATAATTCAACCAAGTCAAAGTTCTTTCTTTGCTTCCGTAGTATTGGTACACAGGAAGGTTGAATCATGGTGTATGTGTTTAGATTATAGAGAGCTCAACAAGCTCACAAATAAAGATAAATTTCCAATTCATGCCATTGTTTAATTTTTTTATCAATTGCATGGAGAAATTTACTTCACTAAGTTGGATCTCCATCCTAGATATCATCAAATTAGATGAAGATTTAATACATTCCAAAGGAAACATTTAGAACTCATGAAGGTCATTATGAATTCCTTCTCATGCACTTTGCCCTTACTAATGCACCTTCTACATTTCAATGTTTGATGAATTCCATTTTTATACCCTTAGAAAATTTGTGTTAGTATTCTTTGATGATATACTAATATATAGCATGTCCTGGAAGGATCATGTTCAACATGTTGACAGGGTGCTCAAACTATTACAAGAGAACAATTGTATGAAAAAACCTTGAAATGTTTCTTTTAGGTTGAGGAGGTGAAATATTTAGGTCATATTGTATCTTACAAGGGTGTTAAGGTAGATCATAACAAAATTAAAGCCATCAAGGAATGGAAAATCCCCACAACTTTAAGGCATCTTTGAAGGTTTCTCAAGTTGACATGGTATTATGGCAAGGCTGTTAAGAATTATGGGAAATAACATCACCTTTAAAACATTATTGAAAAAATATGCATTTTCGTAGACTCTAGAAGTAACAAAGGAATTTGAACATATTAAAGACGCAATGTGCCAAGCTCTGATATTAGCTACACCAGACTTAAAAAAAATCTTTATTGTGGAATGTGATGCCCTAGAAAATGGAATTGGTGTTGTTTTAATGAAAGAAGGTAGACTTGTTGCCTTTGAAAGCCATCTGATCAAGGGAAATAATTACACAAACTCATTTATGAGAAGGAAATGTTGGAAATTCTACATCCCATGAAGAAATGGTTCCTTTACATAATTGGAAGACACTTCAAGGTAAAAACAGATCATGATAGTATTAAATACTTCTTGGAACAAAGATTATCTTCAGAAGAGAAACAAAAATGGCTCACCGGTATGTTGAGTTATGAATTTGAAATAATCTACAAGAAAGGGAAGAAAAATATTGTTGCAGATGAGCATGTGGAGGCATTGATTTGTGCCATTTCTACTATCCAACCTGATTGGATAAAGGAGGAAAGGGATGAATGGAACAATGATGAATAGGTGCAAGCGCTCATTATAAAGTTGCAACAAGATCCCAATCCATATGATACTTTTATCTAGAAAAATGATTCACTATGATACAAAGGATTCTTATATCTATGTAAGAACTCCAAACTCAAACAAAAAATTCTTTTGGAATTTCACACTATCCTATAGGAGGGCACTCAGAATTTATAAAAAATTACCATAGGGTCAAGGAGGAACTTTTTTTGGATGACCTTCAATATAATGTTTATAAGTTGATGTTCGAATGCTTGGTTTGCCAACAAAATAGCATTGAGACAATTAAAACCCCATGTATTTTAACACCATTAGTCATTGTAAGTTAGTGTTGGGAGTACGTCCCGATGGATTTTATCACAGGTCTACTAAATTATGAAGGAAAGAGTGTTATCATGGTGGTAGTTGATAGACTTACAAAGTATGCACACTTTTATTCATTTCCTCATCCTTTTAAATCCAGTACAATTGATACGACATTTGTGGAAATAGTTCAAAAGTGACATGGAAACCCAAAGACTATTGTAAGTGATAGGGATCCCATTTTCAATGGAAATTTTTAAACAAAATTATTTTTTTATCTCGGTACTCAATTGGATAATAGCTCATATTATAACCCTCAATCTGATGGGAAAACTAAGATAGTGAACAAATGTTTGGAAAGATATGTTCATTTCTTTGTATCTAATAAATAAACACAATGGATCAAGTGGTTACCTCTAGTAGAATCGTCCTATAACACTTTACTCCATATTGCAACAAAAATGACCCAATTTATGGCGCTATATAGATATCATCCACCACCCATCACATCATATCTAAGGGATGATTCTAAGGTTCAACTATTTGAAGATCACATTGATGATCAACAACAAGTTCTCCAAATTTTAAAGGATAACTTGACTCTAGCATAGAATCAAATGAACAAACAAGCAAATCAACATTGCAATGAAATAAGTTTTTATGTGGGTGATTGGATATTTTTATGACTACAACCATATAATCAAATGTCACTCAAGGAAGCTAAGAAGGATAGTAAATTATCACCCAAGTACTATGGTCCCTATAAGGTATTACAAAACACTGGTATTATGGAATACAAAATAGAGCTGCCTGCATCTTCATGAACACACCTAGTTTTCCATGTTTCATGCTTGAAGAAGCTTATAGGTGAAAAGTTTCTAGTTCAAAATATTTATCCAAAACTTGATAAGGAAAGAAAAATCATATTGGATACTAAAGAAATCACTGAAAAAAGAATTTGAAAACTAAAACAATGATCAATTTCAGAGCATCTCATTAAAGGGAAGAACTTACCCGCTGAAGATTTTGCATGGGAGGATGAGTATTTTCGATAGAGGCATCAATAATTACTTAAGAATTTAAGGAAATAGTTTTTTGAAGGATATGGGCATCTTTGGTCCCAAAAATACTTGTGTAGCCTCCATATTGTTATTGTTGTGCCCCATGGAAGCCCACTATTGTTATTGTGTACCCTTACGTTATTATTGTTATGTAAGCGCTACTTATATTTTGACCCTTTAGACTCCTTTACCGAGGAGGTCTTGTCATTTGAATAATCCAATAATTGTTCATTTATGTGATGTAAAAGGAGGTTTTCCCTTTGAAGAAGCTTGTTTTCAAGTTTTTGACCTATATTTTCTTTTGTTTTTGTGATCTAGTTACATAATATATCCCCCTAAAATTGGTTTCACAAAAGTTGTAAAATTCACAATATGTGTGGTAATAACCTCATCTTGGGTCTATAAAGAACCTTGTAGAAGAAAATATTTCCCTACAATATGTGGGGTAATAACCTCATCTTGGGCATAGAAAGAACCCTGCAGTAGAAAATATTCCCCTATCACATTGTCTCTCTTAGCATGGCTAGAAATAATGAAGGGATTTTTGATGGTGCGCTAAGATGACTATTAAAAGAAATCTTAATACCTACATTAATCATCAACCCAGGGTAATTCTGTTTATTTCAAGTGTTCAAAATTGTTTATGCAAGTGAATTCAGAGGATAATTCATAATGAAATGATTTAGAATTGTTGCAATGATTAGTATCTAATTCTCGATATTCAATCCAAAAAATCATGAAATAAATCTTTAAAGCATTTTCAAATCTACTTTAATCTATTATGAAAGGAACTAAATCAAAATGAAAGTAAACAGAATCACTCTTAGCAATCTAACTGGTATTAACAATAATTCGTTTCACAAGAAGGAAACCTTTAGAAATTTAACGACAAATAACTATGCAAACATCTCATGGAAAGTGAACAACTATAAGCTTCAGATCTCTGGTAACACTACTGTAGAATGAACAACATGTTAGAATATTATATATTATGGAGCAATGGAACACATAAAATATTGCAGAAATATAAACACAAAAAACGCATAAAACAAGAGGGACATAGATATACATGGTTCACCTAGTTTGGGCTGCGTCCACCTCGAACATCTAGTCCTTCCATTCTATTATCCAACAAAACGAAGAGACAAAACCTACAACAAATTCACTGTAATATCTTCTGTTTTCTCTCACAGACTCACCTCTCTGTTTCTCACTTAGAGAATACACGTCTATTACACAACCTCAAATAAAATGCCCTCATACAAAGAGAGGGGTTGCCTTCTAGGGCAAAAAACCCTAAACTAAATATAAGTTCTACCTTTAGATCATCTGCCTAATGAAAAACCTAGTTTGACTAGAAATTATTATACTTTTACAAGGCAATTTTACATTTTCTTTTAGCTTTGGAGGCGTTTCCCCCGAAACCCCTGTCGGGGGTTCGCTGGCCCCTGGACCCCGCAGCTAGGGGGGGATCAGCCCCCCCGATGTTGGCATTATGGCACAGGTTTAGGGCTATGGCACAGGTGTTATCCTTGATGGCAACCTTCTTTGGTAACAGATCTCAGTTCAGGCACTCAGAAAGTAGAAAAAGTCATATACGCAGGTTCATCTAGACGAAAGCACGTATACACGCAGGTTATACATTACAAAAGCATGTATATGTTGGGGATCATTCTTTTGGTCCATGACAGTTAGATCTTGGAACTTGAACCTATGTTTTGGACCATGGCGTCTCGTCCGATGTGTTGATCCCTATTTTTGGGTACATGGTATTGAAATGTTATGGTTTTGGACCATGGTATTGTGGAAGGCCTAAGGCTATAAAAGAGGAAGGAGATCTTGTGAGAAATTACTATCAAAATTATGATTGAAGATCTGACAAAGTGCTAGAGCTGGTATATTGGGTGGTGATGTAGATCTGGATCTGAAGGAAGGAGGAACCTTAGCGCAAAAAGGAAGGATAAGTTCTATTCATGGGTCATAATCTTTAAGCCTGAATGATAGTATCTTTGTATGATTTTGATCTACTAGATGTGGCACTTGTCTGATCTATAACTCTGATAATCTAGGTTAATTAGTGATTGAATATCTGGAAGAGCGTGTTGTCTTTTATAGATCTGTACGCAGGTTCAGTAAAGCAAGGGCGCGTATACACGCAGTTTAGGTGAAGTAAAGGCGCGTATACGCAGGTTGTTCCATACACAGATGTGTATGCACGCAAGTTGCAGATTGTTGAAATTGCGTATATGCTTTAAGTTGTGATCTAGCTATTTCTGCTTATTGTTGCTGTGTTCTGGGTTCTGTTGTGTGGTTTCTGGTGCTGTGTTTTGGTACAACTAGTAGAGAAGTATCTACTTAACTTCAGATCTAGTTGGTGAAAAGGAGTTTTGTTGATGAAGATTTTCTTGATAACTGTTTGATGTTCATGGATCTAGTCTAAAAATTGATGAAACGTGGTCCCTGGAAGAAAGAGAAGGTTGTAGCCTTCTGTAGGCCAGCACCTACGTACTAGTATCTTGGCTAGTGTAAGAGCTAAGGGGGTTGTAGCTCCCTTCCAGGAGAGCTAGAAAATGAGAGAGAGTTGTAGCTCTCTGTAGGTTGCAGCCTGCGTACTGGTAAAGGACTGCACTAGTACATTGTAAACAGAAGTTTCTAATTTAAGGAAAGATAGAGACGAATTACAGCAGGTGGTTTTCACTCACATTGGGTTTCCACCTTATATCTGGTGTTCTTGTGTGTGATTCTCTTTCTGCTCTGTTTTACTATCTCTGGTTACTGTTTATTTGATGTTGCATCTCAGATTAACAAACGTCATCTAAAGTTCAAGTAAATTAGAAGTTTTCTCTTTGTACGCTGGTTTACTTCTGAATAATTGCGTACATACGCGGGTTGAATTGAATAAAGTAGCATATACAATTTGGTTTTTAGAAAGGATTATTTGACTTGATAATACTGATTCACCCCCCCCTCTCAGTATTATTTTCAACAATTGGTATCAGATCAGGTCCTTCTGAAGAAGCTTGATCGCTTGAAGGAAGATCTTTCATCATGAGCAACTACGAGAGGGAAGCATCTATCAGGCCACCAATTTTTGATCGGACAAACTTCAATTATTGGAAGGTAAGAGTTACTGCATATCTTCAATATCTTGGTACAAAAGTTTGGGATATCATAGAGACAGGTTACACATTTCCTTCAGAAACTCCTACAGATGCGACCGAAAAGAAGAAATATGAAACAAATGCTAAAGCAGTCAATACTTTGTTGGGATGCTTATCTCAAACAGAATTTGTGAAGGTTATGAAATATAAATCAGCAAAAGAAATATGGGACAAGATTATCTTGAGCTACGAAGGAGATGAACAAGTAAAGCGTGCTAAACTTCAAACTCTCAGGATTCAATATGAGAATCTCAGGATGTATAATGATGAAAATGTGGCTAACTACTTTCTTCGGGTAGATGAGATTAATTGTATGAAAAATTTGGGTGAAGAAATAAGAGAGGCTATTGTGGTTGAAAAGGTTCTAAGATCATTGTCCCCCAAGTTTGAATCTAAAGTATCTGCAATTGAAGAAAAGGAAAATCTACGAATTATTACTATGTCTCAGCTACATGGAATTCTAACTGCTTATGAAATGAGAAAGTGAGGTCCATGAGATAGAAGAGAAGCTACTTTCAAGGCATCAGGAAAAGGAGATTATTATGAAGCAAGTCACGTACCAGAAGAAGAAGAAGAAGAATCAAATTTTGTCAGAAATCTTCAAAGGGGTTCTGGAAGGTTCAGAGGTAAGTTACCTTTTAAATTCTTTGCTT
>APFE030252821.1:37963-94691 GCA_000404065.3 Pinus taeda | reverse complement strand
TAGTGTTGGGTGATCTATCTTTTCATGAGGTGAAGAGGGCTTTCATGCTGGGAGGGTGGCGCTGGGTCAGACCAATGGGTTGTAATCCTCTCTTCTATTACTTCTATCAATAAAGCTATTTGAGTTTTCCTCCATATTCTTGTATATCTTTGAATTTTGTATTAATATATGCATTTGTATGGTTAATATATCTCTAATCCTATATTATTTATGATTATAGATCTCTATGCTTTGATGGTATTATACTGCTTTGACTCTACAGGTGTTCTTTGAAGTGAGACAAGTGAGGAAGGAGTGGCAAAGATCTGTCAAAGGGGAGAGGAAACAAGCAACGCGCCAAGCGAAAGACTAAGGTTGGTACTCTCTGCTTCTCTCTCATATATTTCTCATAAAGGAAAACCCAAGTGACTTTAGTTTGTTTGTTTCTAAGATAGCTACCCATCTTAGTGGGACTAGCAGATCTGAATGGACACTCGTTTTCCCGATAACAAAATGGCGACTCCGCTGGGGAACGAATAGCTTGTTTGCTTGTTTCTAGTTTGTTTACTTTGTAAACTACAGACAGAGCCTGAAGTTAAGCCAGCTAGCCTTTGAACTGATTTTGCTATGCAACTGCAAAGTAGATAAATGCTACTTCAGTCAATCTCTGGGTTAGTTTATGAATTAAACATCTGACTTGCAAACATCCTAAGTGCCCTGGTGCTAGCTCAAGTAACCTCATTAGATCAGCCCCTATGCTTTGTATTTATTGATTATCATTAGCTCAGCTTAAATCCCTGAACTAAGCTACAAAATATGAGCAATAACCAAGCCCAGTCTCATCCCTAGACCATCGCACTATCTCCCTTTGACAGTCTGGATGCATCGCACCTCGTGTGCTGTAGGTGATAAGCATCCATGTTTCCCTGTTTTATAGGTGCGATGATCAGATAAGACTGTTTCTACCTCCATATTTTGGTGTTTTCTTCATTGTCTTTAGCTTTATTCAAGAGCTTTGCTATATTTGATTAGTATATCACTATCGAAACTCCCTTCCTTTGCATTATTCAGCCTCCATTGTAGGAAGAATTGTGAATGTTTTTATGTATTTTTCATCATTTACAATTCTCCTTGGCAAATAGTAGCTTAATCGAACTGTCGTATTTTGATTTGAAAGTGTCGCAAGTGTTGTTTGTAGTCAAAGAAAAGGATCCTCCTCTTTTTGATAGTTGATTACACTTTTTCTCTTGTACTTGATTTGAGTTAATAGTATTTCAAGTGTTGAAAGTAGTTTTCAACTCAAAATCGCAAAGTGTCATCTTAGTCTTCCTTTTGTTTTTTTGAAATGAAAATTGTTAGTACTGTCGCTTTGAAAGAAAATAGTTCAGATATATACTTAGCATTCCTTTTGTCATTCACACATTAAGAAAGCGAAAAATACATGCAAGTGCATTTGCATTTAAACTATTTGTGGAGATTGATTTAGGATAGTGCATCTTAGTGTGTGCTCTCTGCTCTATGTTGAAAGAATTCCGCTTATGTTTCCTTAGTAGCTAGGATTTTCATTGCAAAAAGAGTAATAAATGATTTTTTATCATCTTAGATTGCATATCTAGGAATTGTATATCTACATCACACAGTGAACCTTAAAGGCAAACTTCTTAAGAAAGATCAATTGTAAAACAAATTTCAATAAACATAAAAACACTTTGGAACCTAACGCACAACATTTAGAAGTCTAGGCTAGAGACGTATTCCGACATTGTAAAGCTTGGTAACTATCAATTTCATCGTAGGTTGGGTGATTCCTCCTCTTTGAGATGACAAGTTCTAGTATGGACTTGTGCTCCCACGTACTATTGAGTATATATTGGGAGACCACAATAGGCTATATCCTTTATCCTTAGGAAGTCGTGTCTGCAGCCCTATCGATCCCAATAGACTGAACATAGCATTCGGGAAGATTAACTACTGTACCATAAAAGGTATTTTGCAGTTTTGTGACTGGTTTGGTAATCCCTCTGTTTAGATTTCCAGAGTAGTCACTTTCATCCCTTTTAAAACTCCTTAAAAGAAAAGGTCCATCTGAGCACTTGTCACTTCAGGCTCATTAAAAATCGAAGGCAACTAGAGTCACCTTTAGCTTTTTGTTGTCTCTTAAAAATTGAAAAAGAAAGTTGTGTCAAAGCATCATAAAATTTATTTTAATCAGAATAACATCATTGTTCCCTCGTTGATCTTAGGTTGAGAAAATGGAGTCCACCAACCAAGGATTTCCCCTTGGAGGAAATCCTAGTCCCTTCTCCTCTTGGGGAGATGTTGGTGCACCTCATATGGCCACATTGTCCCTTCCAGGACTAACAATTAGCTTGCCAGTATGGCTCTTCTCGATCTCTGTCATTCAAAGCATCGTGATTCCTGAGCAATCAAATCAGCAACTAGATGATACTAGAGTTACCCCCCAACCTTCTACTTCACTTGTTTCTCCCTCTCCTTCTTCCTCTTTCCTTGGTGAGGCTACTAAAAACCAAGTAACTGAGAAGAAGAAAAAAGGGAAGGAGAAGAAGAAGAAGCAGCCAATGACGAAAGGGGGAAACCAAGCATCGTCTAGTGAAAATCCACACACTGCACTGTCCAAACCTAAATCTCCATGTGTCATTTGCAAAGGGGACCACTATCATCGATATTGTCCTTGCATCACGTGGATCTTAAGGGACTGGTCTCCTCGCTTGCATAATCCAATGTCCTCAACCTCTGATGATCATGTTGAAAATACACCGTCAACTAGGGAAAGTGAAGTCAATGGGTGAAAAGGAAGATCTAAAATCCCTTGTAGACTGTGTGAGGGCGATCATACCATCCACTGTTGTCCCTTCCTAGACGAAGCTAAAAGAGTCTTGGATAACCTTCCTACTTCACCGCTACAACTTCCTCCTAGATAAAGAAACTCTTGCCAAGTCCACCACTAGTTGAAAATATCACTGACACACCTTTGTGGTCAGTCAAAGCATCTATCATTGAAGATAAGCCCTCTAAGTCCATATTGGACCAAAGTCAATAGGACAAGACGACAGTCAACCCAGTCTTGTCTTCAGAAGGTCTACCTTCAAATGATACAGTCACCAAAGAGAATGAGAATGACACAGTTCAAATTCTTTTCATAAACACAGACTCTGATGAACATGGGGGAAATCTACCTGTTCCTTTACTGCAGGAAGGAAGTTCATTAGAGATGTATCCAGCCGTTTATTTGGTCCCACCTCCAAGAAACCTAGTTGTTTCCTTCGATTTGAATCTAATAGGCAGACTCCGTTTACCATATAATGTACCATTCCAAATCATAGTACAAGCTTACAGAATGGTCATGGTTGGTACTATCATAGATGAAGGGGCTTCTGTGAGTATCGTTTCCTCAACTACTTGGAAAGCGCTTGGTTCACCATCGCTTCTGCCTGAGATTCAAAATCTGACAAGCTTCAACAAAGGAACCAGTCAACCATTAGGGATCCTTCCAAATTTGCCTATAAATTTGAGAAGGAAAAGCATTTATCTGAATGTGATGGTAGTCCAAGGACCTTTAGATTACAATCTACTCCTTCGGCATGACTATATTTATAGCATGGGAGCTATTGTTTCCATTATCTTTCAAGTGATGTGTTTTTCGCATGAAGGCAGAATGGTCTAGCTCATAGACCAGCTTTCATTCCCCAATTCACACATAGCTAATAGTCAAGTTCCATCCCTAACTGGTCTTTTTGCACAAGGAATGTCTCACCAATCTCCAATCCGTCCACTTGAAGAGCGCGAATGATTTAGTGATTGTGACTGAAACCCAGGGGGCATGTGCCCCGGTCTGCTTTGACATAAAAACTTTAGGTATAGGGTAGGTTTCCGTGGAGGATAAATGACTAGTCTGACACACACATCCATTTAGGAAAATGGGATTGGACTAGAAGAAGATTCCCTCGTCAAAGTTATCTGAGTGGAGGGGACGTGCCATTCAACTTTGACTATTTCGATGGACATCGCCAAGGAAGTGTTTTGTCTACAACGCAGATGGAACAATCTTACTAGTGCAGAAACTTCCATATGATGACATGGAAACTCTACTTTATACCTGGGGGCATGCAAACCTTTTTGCATGAAAGTGAAAAGAGACCATTTATTTTCTTAGTTTTTAGGCTCTTAACCCTTTAGACTCATAGGTTAGTCGTTCCTAGCTTGCATAATGAAAGGCTCTGGAGCAAAGTTACGAATGGAGCAGGCTCCCTAAAAAATGAACCTACTGATGAGACATCCTTATTATATGACTGGCACGAGCAGTTTTACGTAAAGTTCAAGCTCGTTAAAAAATATACCTAGCAATAAGCATATATTCCACCAGAGTTTAAGCTCATTGAAAAATGAACCCACCTCCAGTAAATAACCATTACGATCGCATAATTATCAACTTTTGAGCCTTGGTCATGTTCTTACCATCACCTCCACTCTTTCTAGCCGATCATATGCCTCTATTTGATTGTTTACCCCTTTTGAGGAATAGATGCGACGAGTGATCCTATTAGCCACCTTCTTTACACTGCCATGATTGAAAAGTTCCAAACATTACCTGGAACCAGCTGCTATGCTAAAACATCACTCGTTCCTCAAAAAATAAGTCTCCTTTAAGCTCTTTTCATCTGACTCATAAAATATGAAAAGATTGTCGAGTAATTGGCCTCTCCAGCTCGTTGAAGTGATTGGAAGTGTCATCCCTCCTCTAGATTTCAATCTTTTTGGACCTGAGAGATCATTGCACAAAAAGATCGAGCACCTGTCTTGTTCGACTCATTAAAATTATTGAAAAGTCATCCCTTTCATATTATTTTATAATTTTTTAGACTTAAGGGATTATATTACGAAAAAGGATTACAGGAGTTTCCCTTCAGTCTCGTTTTAGACTGTCTAAAATTGAAAAGGACTAAGTTTTGTTTGTCATTAAACTCGTTAAAACAGTAGCGACGAACTTGTCCATACAGACAAGAGCAAGTTTCACTATCACTAGGCTTGTTAAAACATAGCGATGGGTTTGCCCGAAGGGAAAATTATAGAAAAAGCATATGTTATCCTCCTCAAGCTTGACAAAAATAAAGAGGTACTGGTCAGAAATGACAGGGGAAAAATTGGGAAGAAAACTTGAAGAAACTTTATTGGTAGCAGGTCGCTCTTGAACATGACACTTTCACTCCATCACCATGATTGAGTTGGGTTGGGTTGTTCCATTCACCGGTCACATCACCATTAGTCCACCATACCATCCATTTTTTGGGTTAACACTACCAATCCATTTCAGTGTTGCCGATATGTTCAAGAGAAGTCACTCAAAGAATTCACCAACCCAGCTTATGTCTCATCCACTGCAATACCTTCACGCTTCATTCTTTCATGACCGCCACCCTGAACCTTGTATCATCAGATCGTTTTCACCTCCACAAAATCATTTTCTTTGTTTCGTGTCATAGATGTGGGATTCATTAAGGCCCTCCTACGATGGGTCGCCTCTTGTAGACACCAGCTCATTATCCAAGAAGTTGACTTAAGAACAACGCTTTCAGTATTTTGAAGCTTGCATGCCTCAATGGCAAGTTTCTCACTTCCGGTGATAGGTTTACATCAATGGCCTTCGACCAAAATATTTTGCATGGTGTTCGACATTGGCTCATGTATTCACACCACATGAATTGTATTGTCATACCTTGAGGGTCATCATCATTATAAGTGATTCCTCTCACGCCTGTTAACAACTTACATCATTGGCTGGTAATCAGGTGATGTCTTTCCATGTTCGACTTCATAACATCTTTTCACATGGATTGACTTGTACTTCAGGCAAATATTGAATGAGTTTGAAGACCCTGGATCTAGTTTCATCCATCTAGGCTATGATATATTCAGGAAAAATAAAGACGTCAAATGTACATCATAGCTGCACAGATAATCATCCAAGCCAAAAGGATGATGGCTCTACCAGAATCATCAGGCTACCATACAGATGATTGTCTGTCCATTGTACTTGAAAATGAATTTATAAAGGTGAGCATGGGAATGCCCGCCTCAGCTAGATCATGAAAATATTATGAAGATAATGTATTGTATTGTATCTTATTACAAGTCACCTTCTAGTTCGAAAAACCTCGGATCCTCATGATAAAGCATTTCACCCGACATCAGAAGATTTATGACCTCATGCTTTAGGGGGCAACTGTTATAGACATATTTGGGCACGCAACCCCAATCTTATATGTCCATAAACCAAGGGCTTCTAAGCCCCTAAAAGTCAGCTCATTACATCATCTCCCATAAGTTCTCCATGAAAAACGGCTCAGAACTGGTCAAAGCTGGACCATCTCACCTACTCCATGGTCAAGGAGCGATGCGTCCCAACTAATGCACATCGGGGGTGCGATGCATACTAAAATGTCCTTCTATAGGGTGCGATGGGCGAGAGTAGACAAATGGTAGGGATAGTTTGCAAGGTGGATGATCATGGAATCTTTCAGAAACTTCTCCTGTGACACTTACCTCCATGAATTCACCCAGGGATGAGTAAGAGATCATGAATTATCCAAGTGGAACCGAGAACTATTAGAGAAATGGCAGTAATCAAAAACCCATAAGCTGACTCACTCACCTGCAAACATCTATATATGGATCCCTCATCCTAAAGATCCAGAGACTGGAATTTTGTATCTTGTAAGGAAGTGCTATTGGATTCTCTGTGGAACATCATAGTGTTGGGTGATATAGCTTTTCATGAGGTGAAGAGGGATTTCATGCTAGGAGGATGGCACTGGGTCAGACCAATGGGTTGTAATCCTCTCTTCTACTACTTCTATTAATAAAGCTATTTGAGTTTTCCTCCATATTCTTGTATATCTCTGAATTTTGTATTGGTAGATGCATTTATATGGTTAATATATCTCTAATCCTATATTTTTTATGACTATATATCTCTATGTTTTGTTGGTATTAGGCTGATTTGACTCTATAGGTGTTCTTTGAAGCGGGACAAGTGAGGAAGGAGTGGCAAAGATTTGTCAAAGGGGAGAGGAAACAAGCAAGGAGCCAAGCGAAAGACTGAGGTTGGTACTCTCTAATTCTCTCTCATCTATTTCTCATAAAGGAAAACCCAAGTGACTTTAGTTTGTTTGTTTCTAAGATAGCTACCTATCTTAGTGGGACTAGTAGCTCTGAATGGACACTAGTTTACCCGATAACAATTAAGGATGGCAACTCAGCTAGACCTAGATCTCAGTCATGCACAAAAGGAAAGATTTCTTCAGCTAAATGGATTGGATGAATAGAGAATGTAGGCCCTACTCTCAGAGGTAGTCCAAATTCAAAGAAAATATGGCATGATAGACACCTCAAAGAAAAAAATTCTAGCAAGGAGATTGTGTGCTGCTTTATGATTCAAGATATAAATATTTCAAGGGAAAACTGAGGACAAGATGACTAGGACCATATGCAGTAGAAAAATGCAATGACAATGGTTCAGTCCTTATCTAGACCATAGATGAAGAAGCCATCCCCATTATTGTCAATGGGCATAGATTGAAGATGTAGAGGAAGCCCCCTTCCAAGCAAGAGTTCATTGAGAATCTGGGAAAAACAGTGTTCGTAGTGGAGCAGGTCCCTGTCTCCACTACACCCACACCCTGAGCCAAAAAAAAAAAAAAAACAGAAAAAACAGAAAAAGGACTAAAAGATCCTTGGGTGAAAACCTCTTAGAGGCACCCAGGGCAGGCAGCGATGGTGAAAACCTCCTCAGAGCACCCTAGCTATCTCAAAATAAAAAAAAAAAGGGGGGAAAAACAAAAGAGCTTAACTTTTTTTGAATAAATTACAGGATGCGGGAGGGTCACACAAGAGAAAAAGACATGGTCAGGCTACATACACCCTTCATAGTCCATCCCTCCATCACCATTATCCTTTTCCAGGCCTCATTCTCATTTTTTTTGAAAATTCCCCGTCCTACAGAAAACTCTGTGTACTCTACAAGAGGATCCTGTAGAAACTACAGAAAGGCCAAAATCAAGTTTAGAAAACCCGAGGGCTGGAAGTTTGTCTAGAAGGCCTATGGACCTCCCTGCCACCATCCATCCACCTAACTCTCCATTCCACCCCTGTGAAGTCACACATCCACTTGCATTTCTTTCCCTGCACAGACAAAATACAGAAATTTTGCTTCTTTCATTTTGTAAACACAAAAAAATGATGACAAATAAAGTAGCAGCGTTCTTCTCAATTATTCTTACCTGATACCTCCCAGATACTATTTCTTTCATTCAAAACCTTTGTCAGCTATTTTTTAAGCATGCTCAAGCATCAACCTGAATTTCAGAAGGAGAAACAGTTATGGGAAATCCTGTAGGATTCGTGTAGCAGCTGATCCCTTTGAAAAACAAACTCCAGAGACAGAGTCAGCGTAGCAGGATGTATGAAGCATATAAGGAGTGGATCTTGATCGAAAAATCATCAGCATAAGCCAAAGGCTGAGCATGCAGAGCACCAGCAGCAACAGCAATGAGGAAATGAAGTGCCAATATCCGAAGAATGCATAACATAGCAACAACTAAGCAGGTAAGTGGCTAAACATATTCCTTGATTGCATGAATATTATTTCAAAATTGCATGAACTATGGGAATGGCCACAATTAAGTGGAATCGGTGGCCAACTAACTGGCCACCATCATTCAGTTTACACACCCTCCGAAAATTCAATTGAGCCACATCCAATTCAAATTGTTGATCACATACGCAGTCAGCACATGTTGCATGTCAACTTGGGAGGGAAACATTCGAAACCTGTACTGGTGGTAGTGTATAATGGGAGTTAGAAAGGTGATGGCGATTAGGTGACATGAAGAATCATAATTACACTAGCATAGGACCAATGGTCTAGATGGGGATAACATACCCATCTGGCCACCTCACCTCCTCACTGTGGATTACGCCAGCAGTTAAGTACAGTGTGGTCTAAGCCTCCACCACCCTTTGTTTCATTTTCATTTACGAAGTGCTCAACTGGAGTACTCATCTACCACCTTCAGAACAATGAACCAAGCATTTTCTACCAATTTTTAAAAACCCTCCCGTATATCGGGTTCTACAGGAACACTACTGTATTCTACAGGAGCAAGAACACCGTTTACAGGAGGATTTCTACAGGAAGGAAAAAGAGTAGCTCTGCAGCAAAAAAAGTAAGAATTTGTGTCAAATTCGAGCTAGGAATGAGGTAGGCTCAAAAACTTGCTCTGCATACGATATGTCTAGATAAGGTGGTGGATTAAAAATAGAGTATTGGTTGAAGAAAAACAAGGAAAGAGAAATTCAAACGTCTACTGTGTAATTTCTGAGTTCTACATAGTCTCTCAGTTTCCTTCTTTGCATTCAAAATATGCCTTTCTCTTCCTCAGATTCTGCTATAAGAAAAATGGGGATGCAATCATAGAAATCAAACCTAGGAAGGAAATGAAATTGTAAGTCTGTCTACTCTGTGAAAAATGATTGTTTTATATAGTCCCTATTCTGTCAAAGTATTGCTTTCTTCCAAGAAGCAAGAAGCAAATTCAGGTTGAGAATAGTTTGAAGAAAGGGAAAATTGCAAATTAGTGTTGTGAAGAAGAAGCACATGGGAAATTCCTCCTACAGTTTCAGAAAAGAAACAAAACTCAGCTGTCCCTCTATTTCTGATTTTGGAAATTGTGGTTTTTTTCCTCACCTGAGCACTTTCAGAAACCACTAAAACACCATGCCAGGAGGTTTTATGAGAAAGGAGCCTTTGAACTCCAACAAATTGCATGAGCACCCTTAGGTGGCAGCCCTCTTCACTAGGGCAAACTAGATGTCTTTCTTTGAAAGAATTCATGGATATGATGATGAGGTGACTGAAGAATTTTTATGTCCTTAAGACCCCATTTGAAAACACATGTTACAGTCAGCCTCAGGGGTCTGACCCTAGAGCTTACACTTGATTTTATCAGCAGAATCATAGGTCTTCCACTTGGGCTCCCTTGGAGCAAGGAGGAAAAATCATTGGGACAAGTTGCTAAGAAGACATTTTTTTAGCCTGAGGAGCATCTTGTAGAG
Organism: Pinus taeda; assembly: GCA_000404065.3. Lineage (NCBI taxonomy): Eukaryota > Viridiplantae > Streptophyta > Pinopsida > Pinales > Pinaceae > Pinus > Pinus taeda. The sequence goes on along the minus strand of APFE030252821.1, from coordinate 84,581 downwards.
GATAAATATGGGGTCAGAAGGACAATCTTACCTCCTCCATGGAGTGAAGTTAGCTACCAGATAATGAAATATATCACTTATGAAGGAAGGTTCAGTATAATTTATGGTTATCACTTTAGGTTATTGCATGAATTGAGATATGGGATGGACCTACCTGTAGTTAGAAAACTCAATCTACCATATTTCCTCCTTTAGTCTTTGATAGAATGTGGAACCAAGTTGAATGTGGGGGTCCCAGATCAGCTAGCCCACAATGGCCTCATTAAATTATTGGTGAAAGATTCCCTACACACATACACCATCCCCATAGCTTGGGAAATTTTTAGGAATATGTCTAGGTGAGATGACATCAAAACTTTGACTGAGGACATTAGCCCATATGGCAGTGAGAAGGAGAAAGAGAGAGGAAATTAGGAAGGAAATTCATGAGGAGGCACAAAAAATTCAAATAGAGGAGGAACAATAAACAGAGGAGAAGTAGAAAGAAGAGGAGAAACCTGACAAATCCATTGTTGTACCTAAGGCAGAAAAGAAAACAACCTAAAAAACAGTGAAGAGGAAAATAACAGGAGTTGAGAAGAAAAAGCTCAAGAAAACCCAAAAAAAGACTGCCACAGGAGAGGCAGGGACCCAACAACAAAATGAGAAGACACTAATGGAGATAGCAGAGACACAAGCAAAAATAGCAGACACAGGAAAGACTGCAGAAGATGAAGGAAAAGAACAACAGAAAGAAACATCCCCTAAAACATTGGAAAAGGAAGCAACAACTGTGCTTGCTGCATTGACGACTCCAACAAAATAAAAGGGAAAAAGAAAAATACAAACATCCATGTATTTCAAAGCTAGGAGGAGCACTAGGATTAAGGTGGGAAAGCCCCAACCACCATCCAAAGAACCCATTATCATTGAGGATGCATCTGCTGAGAAGAAGGAGGAATCTCCCTCCAAGATCTCTATCACCTACGAGAGGGGGTGTCGCAAAACCTCCACCTGGAAGGAAAGAGTCAAGTTGATGGACTCCAAGGCAGTCCTACAGGAAGCTCAAACCTCTCTACAGGAGACACTGGCCAAGCTGAAAGAAACTGAACAATTGGAAAAGGAAGCAGTAAAACAGTCACAAGAGGAAGGTAAGGCAAAAGAAATACCTGAGCCAAGCCCTTAACCTAATTTAGGCTCATATTACAATCTACTAGAAGGTGGGAAGATCATCCCATAGAAATTCATTGTGCCTCTTTTCTTTAAACTAGAACAACAAAGGGTCAAAACCCACACCTGGATGTAGATTATTAAATCTAACGTAGTTGAAGATATAGGCCACATGGAAGACTAGTTGAGAGAGTTGAGAAGGGATTTGGGCATGGTAAGGCACATAGAGATCATTAAAAGAGCCCAAATATAGGAAGAAAATGAACTGTTGAAAGAGTAGTTACATGAATGGGAAACTCAAGGGGGAGACAAGTTGCCAATTTTTGAAGGACAGCAACAACAGGAAGGTCCCCTAGCAGATGATGAAGCAACAGAGAAACAATGGCAAGAGGAAGAGCCACATACCGATGATGAAATGCTGATGAAACAACAACAAGAAAAGGAATCTCAGGTAGCAACTGAAGTGCTGATTTTGAGACAGAAGTTGCAGGAAAAGGAAGCCCAGATGGCTTGCATGGCCAGCTGGGTAATGGATGCCTTGGAGTGTAGACAACCAGATAGATCCTATGCACTATATCTCAAAGACCAATGGCTCCAATTCTAGATCAAAACATTGGCCCAAAGGGGCACAATCCCATTCCATAATTATGATCAATTTCTACATTTATGTGATAATAGTTCATCCGAGGATAGAGCCAAATTAGTAGAATTTTACCTCCATAATATGGCACTACCATACCTGAGCTTGTGGGATCCGAATGCTGCACTAGGAGACCTACAGTTCATGGCTATGGGTTCCTGGTTGAGCCATGAAGATAAGAGGGCAGTTGAAATTCAAAGGATCGTGAAAAAGGAGCTAAGTGAACCCCTCATGATAAGGGTAGAACCAGAAAACCCCTTAGCTCTTAGTTATGCCCAACAACACCTTGCAGACAATCCTCAAGTCCTCCTGAATTATGTTGATAGACAAGCACAAGCTATTACTCATTTTGAAGATATGGAGAGACTATTTGGTGATAACTGCCTTCATGCATCCATAAGAAGGTGGAATGCCTTGCCACATAGCCTAAAGATTAGGGAGTATCACTCCCCAACCAGAATGAGGGAGGCTATGACGAGAGTGCCCCTATATAAAAAATCAATGCAAACCTTGAAAGCCAATTGGATTGGCCTTAAGTTTAGTCCTCCACTACTACTAGGACTGTTGGAAGGGAGGGGTTAAAGAGGAGGAAGAATAGAAAAATTGGGAGGAAGTGGATAGAAAAACAAGTTTTCATGATAGAGAAGGGGATATCACCTCAGAGGCTTCAGATGTTGGGGAAGCTGTTAAAGATATCAAAGATGAAGAACTGGATTAGTTGCTCAGAGGATGAGCAACCCATTCAGCAGGGGGGTGATGATGAGCCCTAGAAATAAGTAACTATATGGGCTCACTATGCCTATTATTCTCATTTAATCTACCATTCTCAATATTTTTGTGCATGTTTTTTAATATATTTATGTCAAAAGAGTGAATGGGGATACTCACTTTGGCACATAGTCTAATGAGTGTTTATTGCAAATTTTTGGACATTTTTGGACAAGGACAGAGCATTTATGAGTAGATTGGCAACCAAACTCGAGGAAACAGGGCTAAGGACTTACAAGATGGGTGTCTCTTGCATTAATGACCCCTTCCTCGTGTTTTCCACCAACAGCTCAGAGTACAAAGGCCGACAATGATGATCGAAAGGGCAGCTGAGCAAGTCTAGTAGAGTTGTTGTTATCTTCAGTTTAGATAGATGAGCTCCTTAAGTTTAGGAGGATTGTTGGGAGTCCCTACTTGTAAAAATATGAAGGCTTCAAGCCTCAGTAGGTTAGCCATTTGATAGTCTATTTTCGCACTTTTGTGCAGTTGTGTAGTTAGCTCATTTTCAAGCTCTTTCTGCAGACAGTTTTGTGATTAACTGTTATTTTTTTATCAATGAAGACGAATCCAGGTTTGAACCAACACTGATCATCTTTAGAGGGCTACAGCTCTTGGCTTAGGGCCCAACCCAAGTTTCCCAACACCTCCTTTGTGTATTTATATGTTTTTTCTTGCATTCATAATCTGAGTTCTATTGTTTAGGTTAAATCTTGCTTTGCTAAAATAGGTTGCTTTTGATGGTTAAATTAGTTGTTGTTGCTTCAAGTTTCTTAAGTAGTTTGTTGTAGTAACAGAGAAAGATCCAGAAAGGCTACCAGTAGGTCTCGATCTCCTTTCTCCGTCCTTGGAACCTTGATTTGAGGTCAAGGCACTACTGCTACCACTAAAAACATAGTTTTTGCATTTCATGTAATTGCTAGTGTGATGTTTTGAGTTGGAGAAGTTGATATTTGCTTGGATCCACATGCTTAGACCATTTCATGTTCATTTTATATGGCTTTCTTACATAACGTTCTGTTCATAAAGTTCTGTTCAACAGTACTATGTTTTTAGGTAAGATTTTAGGTCAAATTAGACAAACTCTATTTTTTAGTTCTTGCTTAGGTTAGTTTTAAGGAGTAAGTGTGCAGCTCACTTGTAGAACATTCCAGATTATCATTCCCCCATAACATAGCCTGTACCAGTTCATCTGTCACATTTTTCCCAACTCATTTGCCTCATTTCAACAACCTGCCCTAATTTCTGCATTTTTCCATAAATTTGCTTTCTTTCCCTTTGAATGAATCCAACCATCTCCTTCATTCTTGATCTTAATTAATAGAGTCCTAGACCCCTCAACACCTTCAACTAGCCTTCAGTTCCCTTCTCCCATCAATGTTCCACCTCCAAACCTCCAAAAACCACTTTCGGCCTCCTCCTGTAGATTCTCCTATAGAAACTCTTGTAGATCACTTGCAACCTTCTGTAGAAGTTCATTAGAGCGATTTTTTGAAGTCTGATCACAATGGAAGTCTCTAGAAGGGGAATAGGGACTTATTAGGACCCCTCCACACCTTCCTCACCATCTGAAAAATCCAACTCGATCTTCCTTTGCCACCAGACCTCTGCACAGTCACAATCAGTCAAACCATATGCATAATAATTCCAGATAAAAATACTCAAAAGTACAAAAAGATGATTTCTTCTCATTCCTCTTCAAAATTATCTTGACTAAATGCAGTTTCCCTTTCCCATAGTCAATGGCACCCATTTCAATAGTTTCCATCTCTTTTCTTGCAAAATTAGGGTTTGCTAGGGTTTTCTAGGGTTTGTGTTTCATTACAGTTTTCCTTCTCTTTCAGCAAGTAGAATATCCTATATAGAATTAGCTCTCTTCCATCACAGTAAAAGATTCTTCTGAAAACTCATAAAAGTTGGCTTAATCTCCTAGCGAACTTGTGCCACCTGATCAAGTGACAACCTACATTAAGAGCTAGTACTTTTGCATACAACACCATCGCTTCCAAGTTTGTTACGAACTACTGGGTTGATAAAAGTAAAGAAGGAAGCCCCAGGAGTTGTAGCATTATTGCTACAATACTGGACCTCACCAACTGCTTGGGATGGGGGTGCCAAGGAGACATGGAAGGCATGTGACTACATGGAAGGGGGTGACCAGATTTCCTAAGGGACTTTGTAATGAAGAAGGGAAGGTTGGGGATATATTTTTTTTGTCATTAGCGTTGCTAGATGGAATCAAATGCACATTGGCTGTGTTCCCTTAAAAAATAAGCCAATAACTATTCACCAAGAGGACAAGTGATGCAGGATTGTAGTCCTTGACATTGGATGCAAATTTGACCTTGCAGTGGATTTTGGATATCTTGGGAAGGAGGTGAATCCAAGTATTACTTTGAGGGTGGAGGTGTGAGCCTCTAGATTCGCTTATTGCGGATGTAGGAATAATATCGTTTTATTTGTTGGTTGAGAAAATGTTCATATGTGTATATCTATGTATTACTGTAAATATTGTATCAAGTTCGATTTGCAAAGCTTCATAAATAATATGATTATTTTCTAGGTGAAGCAAATGTGTATGTGTGTATTTGTGGTTATTATTGTAAATACCTTAATGAGTTGTGTTATAAAGCTCCAGTAAAATATATGTTTTTTGTGTTTTAGGAAATGGTCATTATAGATACTGCAACAAGCTATGTTATAAAGCGGGAAGTATGTTTTGTTTTCAACAGCCTTGTTGGTTATAGGTGTCATTGAACATCGAGGACAGCGTTTTGCCGGGGGGGGCTTCTGTAATAGCCTTGGTTAAAAAATCATCTACAAATATATAAGACAATGGTCATGGGACACGTATTCCAAGCTGAATGGTGGGAAAACATCCTAGTCGGTGTTCATTTTGGTTATTATAGCTAAGGAAATTTGCCAAGTCTTTGGAAAGGAAAAATGTCATTTTTGGCACATTTATTTATGAAAATAATGGAAATTAGGAGAAAAGGGATGTGAAAGGTCACAGGTTCCATGTGAGGAGGAAAATGAAGGAAAATAATGGAAAAATGAAGAAAATAGAGGCCTCATTGATAAAAAGGCTTTTGAGGATCAGTTGGAAAGCTTTTGATAGGTTTTGGTGGAGCTCTCTTTGTATTCTCTCTCACTCATACTCTTGGACAGTTAGAGTTTTCTTGGAGCACTATTGGACAGTGGAGAATACTTGGAGTTTTGGAGTAAGAAAGAAAAGGAAGAGCAGGAAAGTGCAAGAAAGCTCAAGAGGACATCGACGTCAACAAATACAACAGGTTTTTATTGTAGGTAATGAGTTGCATCTATGTTTTCCTCAGTAGTTTTGGTATGCATGGCATATCCATCTAGTTTATTAGTTATTCTATGTCACTGGCATGGAGAATTTCCTGGATTCTTACTGTATTTTCTTAGCCTTGCCATTTTCTGGATAGGCATGGTGTTATGTGTTCATTCCTTTCTTTTCTGGTCACTTCTAATGTTTCCTTTAGCTTGGGTTGAGTTACTACTGCCTGGAAGCCCTAGTTACATAAATAGTCTGGTTTGAGTCACTAGTCCTAGAAGCCTTGGTTGGACAAATTCTGTGGAAGCCCTTCGTGGGTTTGAGTTAGTAGTCCTAGAAGCCTTAGTTGGACAAACGCTCTAGAAGCCTGAGAACAACTATGGGTTTAGTTAGTAGTCCTCGAAGCCTTGGTTGGAAAAAACACTCTGGAGGCCTAGAAGGCTTGGGTAGAGACCAATCTGGTGATGGTTTTGTGATGTTTGGCATGAGGTAGAATCACCAATTGATGGGTTGAGGTGGGTTGGCCTCTAGAAGCCCTAGATGGTTTTGATTAGTGTGTTTCACAAGATCCAAAAATTATGCTTGGAATATGGCAAGGGAGTGACTGGATAAAGAGAGGTTTGGCTCAGCCATGTCTACAGGCGGGTGGTACTTTGAAGTCCCAAACATAGTTTCATTTTGCATATGCTAATAATATCTCTTTCCTCTTGTAAATGATGGGTAAGTGTACTTGTCATTATGTTATCGTGATGGTTGTATTATCATTGTTATGGTGTAGGTTATGTGTTGTTTATAAGAGTTTATGATAGGGATGATGGATGGCTCTCCTCATGTTTTGGTTCATAAATAAATGGACAATGTATTTATGGCCTGATTAATGAAATTGCGACTAATGTGTTGGAGCATCAATGCGTCTTAGAAATTCCCACATAAGTATGAGACCCATATGCTTACATATGTTGTTTACACCTGTAGATTACATATTTGTGCTATGGTTGATGAAATATTTGTCATGGCTAGTAGGGCTCCATTCAATTCCTTGTTTAGGTAATTGAATTTGTATCATCATTCCATTGTTATATTTGTGTTACGAAGGTGTCATTTAGTTCTAGGCAGTGACCTATGCTCTGGACCTGAACAAGTAGCTCAAATCTTGGAGACACAGGCACAAAACTAGGGCTAAAAGTCCCTAGACCTTGGCATACCATGATGTGGGAGCCTCTAGAGCCCTCTGGATGCATATATACCAATATCAAGGGATCTTCTAGGAGTGTAATGGTCTAAAATTTCAGTGGGACTCGTGGGCTAGTTACCTGAGATATTAGAATGGTTCCTTAGAGTCTTATTGTTGATGTGGAAGGTCTATATGATGTGCTTCTGTCATATCGACTTCCTTAAGGTGACTTAGGAGGTCAAATCATATCATAATAGATTCTCATCACATGTTTACCCTAGTTGGCCTGTTACTTGGGTAGATGTGGGAGGAAGGCATTACAACATAATACAAAATTAACAAATTCATACCTAAACTTGATAATTCATAAATAAAATAACAAACACACAAACTAGGAATGGAAGTGAACTCCTAGTTATCAATCAAGCAAGTATTAATGCAGATAAATATTTGTCAAGCATGATAGAGAGCTTGATGATCAATTGGTGCTCTAAATCCCTCCCAAAGGATGTTCCTATGACAATCCTTTTGCAAGGACCCTCTCCTTTCACATAAGTTGTGACAAGTTTGAAAATGATGAACTCTTCGAGCACAAAAATGTTAGGTGCTCAGGGTAAATTAAAAAAACATAACAGTAATCTGAAATTCTTCTCTGTTTTGGCCCCAATATTCCTAATATTTATAGGCTCAGCTCAACCATGTGGCTCATCTGAGCACATTTAATGTAGTTGGTGGGTGGAGGACAGGTTTCACCCATTAGTGCTAGAGTTGGCCTGAGAATGGGAGCTTGAGTATGATCTGTCATGTATACCAAGCTCACTGAATGTAAACGTGTCAAATAGGATGTTGATTTGGTTATTTAGTGGATCCACACAATATCAAAAAAAAGCATATGGTGATTCGAGTAAGGTAGTCTGGGATTCCTTGAATGGTTTAATTTTTCTAATGAACCTTATGGGACTTTCGACATTTTGTATTTCCAAGATATTTTTGGTGCTAAATGGTACATATTTACACATTATTTCTTGTTTTCGAGTGGATCAAATGTATAACTACGTGTACAATTTTTCTATGATAATAGTTTCCTCTTGATGTATGAGGTTAGGAGAAAATGTATAGCTAAAATACATCACATTTATTGAGCCTAACAATGAGTGTTGTTAGAATATGTAGAGAGATAAAATGTCTTGTGTGAAGAGGATTGTTAGCTTATGGAAAGAGATAAAGTGTCTTGTGTGAAGAGGATTGAGGGGTCCTTCACAAGAGGCAAAAGATTTGAATGATGCTAGAGTATTATACATACAAACGATGTTTGTACGAGGAAGGCATGCCCCATGCTTGTGATAATGACTTTAACTTTACCATGTTACAAATACACAGGATTGATCATGTCAAAGATGTTGGAATAATTGATTTGTTCTCAGCTGAAGAAGAAGACTACCTTGCCCTCAAGGGTGAATCTAAGTAAAAAAATTGTTTTGAATACTCCCATTCATGAGATACAACAATTTTTTAAGAGAGTTTCTATTTGGCACATGGGTATTTGACTAGATTGAAGAAATGAAAATGTCACAAAGTATGACTGACCTCTGCTATGAAAACTGAGTTGGAGCAAAATATCAAATGGTTCATTGGAATCAAAGGGCCATGATTTTTTCCATTGTTCCACCTAGTTTCAACGTATAAGGAGAGGAATACCAAGGTACTTCTTTGATCCTAGAAAGTACAAGTTGAGGTTGACAAGAAGGAATTTGTGACAATCTAGAAGTAAGGGTGTTCCAGGAAACCTTATTAAGATTTAATACAAGAATCAAATCATGTAATAGTGACAAAGGCATATTAATGGAGGTTAACATGGAATATGGAGACTATGAACTTCCCAGCGTTGGAGCTTTTTGCGTAAGTATCAATAGTCAAAATAAATTGAAAGATAATATGCCCTTGGAGTCAAGAGGACATCTAAGGGGGAGACAGGAATAAATGGTTGTTCCAAGTGGTGAAATGGATTGGATATAATATGATATTTTGGTATGAAGTGGAATTTGGACACATCATGGGATCAATATTGGGCCAATGTAATATATAGAGTGAGCTCTAACAAAGGGTGACTAGGGCTTGCCACTGGGTAGTGGACATGAAAATATGGGTGAGAATGTTTCTTCCATAAAATTCTTTGTACACTTTCCAAAAGAATTAAAAAATCGTTGAGGATGCCAAAGACAAATATGGGTGTCCCAAGTGTGTAGTAACCTATATGATAATTACGGGGTTGAACTGTAAAGAATGTGGTGCCATTTGTTTGGTCTTATTATGGGGAAACTGGAGTGGAGGTGATCGTGAAAATGGTCTACTACTCTATGGGGGTGCAAATTTCCAAATGTGGAACAATGTGATGCATTCATAATCATCAAACAAATGGATGTCTAGGAGATGGTAAGAAGCTATGAGATGAGAAGAGGAATGAAGTCCCCTTTCAAGTCATGCTAGTGGATGGATCTTGAGCAACAAAAAGATGGCCATGGATGCCAATAATGAAAATTGGAACTACTTAATTAATAAATCCATGGAGAGGAAGTAACTATCAACTATCGCAAGAATTTAACATATATGCATAAAACGTGATGATAAACATGGTTAGAAATAATGGGGACATATGGCTAATTCAGGAGGATTGATACAATGTCATGCATTAATTTTGAGGGATGCTTATCATGGCAGTGAAAAATTATATCTTGAAATTTGATTTCCATTGTGAGGGGAGAGATTCCATGTTGAGTGTAAATTGACCCACAAGCTTGAAACCAAAAACCTTCATGGAAGTATTTCTTATATACAACTAATCAATTGTTAATATGTAAAGATAAAGAAAAAACAACAAGGAGCCCTTCATTAATATCTCGGCTATAGAGATGACCCAAAAATGTGAATCTTTGGCAAGTGAAGTGAAGCTAAGCTTACCAATTTCCTATTTAATAGTTATGGCTACAGATGGGTGCAATGGTTCATGCTTCTATCATACTCAATAGGAATCTAGCCATGTATTGATATGGTGTTAACCAATGGTAGGAATGGTACGAGGCATTTTGAAATACAAGCAAGAAAATATCCCCCATTATTCTCGTAATAGGGCTTTATACAAAACTACTTCGTCAAGAGAAGATGTTGACCTCAATTATATCTCTTTGACAATGTCATGCTTAGTTGAGATATCCATCTTAATGGTCAATTAAATTTCCATGTTACCTTCCTTGAAGGAATCCAACGCAAGTATAGGGTTTTCTAAACCCATCGATATGGATTTTAGGAATAAACTCATTTATTTCCACTACATATAAGTTATCTCAGGATGGCATGGATGGGGATTAATATCTTTTTGGGTGGAAGAAATAGTGATGATGCATGGAGTCCTACAGATACTAGGGTGCTATCATAACCTCAAAGATGTATTCATATGAGTGGAATATGCTTGACAAAGGAAGTTGTGACATCATGTGATCGTGAAGAAAAAATTGGTGCATGGAAGTACTAATATATGTTGATGAGGCTCATCAATGGGTAAATTATATGGACCTTAATGCTACTCTCTAGCTTATTAAAATCAACTTTCCTCACATTTCTTTACATGTTTTGTTATATTTTACTTAATGAGAAGGGTAAAGATGAGATATCATCTCTTGTGGTCTAATGTGCATTGATTGTGCGTTTTGGAGAAAATTTTGGCTTATTAAAGTGCAAAACTCGAGCTAGAAAAGCAAGAGGTGTTTTTAGAGATTGGATCTCCCTCCTTAACTCCTCCCTCACTCGAAGATTCCTCCACCAGATCTCACCAGCTCAGAGTTACAAGCAACCGAGCCATTAAGATCATTGGCAGCGAAGCCAGTGATAGTTGAAGACTAGTTGATCTTGAGTTTAGGAGCCATGCCTCCCTAAATATTTAAGTTATTGGTAGCTTCATTTGTATAAATGATAAGGCCTAGAGCCTCATTATGGTTTGAATTTTTTTGTTGTAGCAAAGAGGCATTTTTTAGCTAAGACATTTTGATTGATAACTCTTCTGTATTTTTGACATTTTAATGAAAATGAGAAGCATTCCCTTGATTGAGCACTGATTTGACTCAAAGGTCTGAAGCTCTTGGGTTAGAGCCCAACCCTAGCAACAAAGGTTCCTCTTCTTATACATGTATGCTTAGATTACATTCATAGTTAGCTTCTGAAGTCATTTTGGTTTTGTTAATTTGCAAGTATTTGGATGATAAATTAATTTTCTTCCATTGGTTGATAGTTAGATCATTGGTATCATAGTAATAGAAGACACTCCATAAAATATTGTGATAGTGGCTTTGACCTCATCTCCCTTATGGGATAATGACTTGAGCATTCCATTCACATAGCCCAAAAACAGATTCCTTGCTTTACTACATGATATAAGGTTTCTTGATGAGTAGTTCATTGTGTTTGAGTTTCTTAGGATGATTTGCAATTGTCATTTTTTATCTCTTAATTTTTGCGTTAGTTTCAAAGCACTTCCATTCATCAACATAGCCACTACATAGTAATAACTTTGTTTTCTTCCATTTAATAAATATTTTCCATGAATAGATGAATTTGTGCATAAATGAATACAAGAGTGTATATTGTTGCATGTGCTTCTAATTTATAGGGAGACCTAATCTTATTTACCTCATATAAGCCTTATCCACCCATGTTTCCAAAGTCCACTAAACCCTAAATCCGAATTCCTATTTTGTAAGAAAAATTGTCACTTCCAATGAGAAACCCAACCATCTTGAAGCATCTGACTGAGACATGGATAGTGTTCACATCCTTCATGCCTTATTCCCTTAGAAGGTACCTTTCTCATACTTCATTCCACCTTCCCTACCATCTCCTAAGCTTTTAGCTTATTCCCTGTAGTAAAACAGGGCATCCTGTAGTAGAACTACGACATCCTGTAGTAGTACTACAGGAAACCATGTATGTTATGCTCTTAACCTGCAAATGATACCCAAATACAGAATATGCGAAGAAAAGAGACCTAGAACACAGAATATGCGAAGAAAAGATACCCAGAACACAGAATAGCAATGAGTTTATTATCCAGAGAGTAATGTTCACTTGCCTCTTCGAGGGGGCAACCTCCAATAGAGCAGAGCTCGATTACAAAATAAGACACGATACTCCTCGCAGGGAGTTTCTATCCTTTATATATGACTCATACATGCAATACCACGGGCCAATACCGCGGTATTACTAATACCATCTATCTAATACTACGGCCCATTTGCAACTAACTGTGGTTCCATTATTAATTGTGGATTAACCACTTACAATTATTAATATGGGCTTTATTGACTTTTGACTATGACGTGGTCCCATTACATAGATAAGGGGGTTAGGGTGGGACCCTAACAATGTAGCAGCCTATTTTAAGTCTGATTTGTGATCTAAACTTGGATTAAGCCTCTCCTTGGCTTCCATATCCTTGAGACTAGTCCATACCTCTTCCTCCATAGTTGTCTCCCCTGCCAAAGGACAAGTGAAGATTAGCATTTACATTCATAAAATTAAAACATCAAAAATAGGTCGTTTTTCGACACTTTCTAAATTAGAACATGCATGCAATAGTTATAATACTTCCTAGATAAGGTTCCATGCTCAGTTAGTTTAGATCATCACATGTTATAAAAAAGGTTAAGCTAGGATTCTTTTGCAAGCAGAATGTGTAAATGAGTAGCTAGATGATTTCATGTCACTTTATAAGCATTTTCAATTGAGTCTTTCATTTCTTGAAGTAGGCAACATTCCTTTTCTTTTATTAAGGACAATTTTCCCTTCTCCATTTGGTAGTCAGACTTTTTCCAGTCAATAGAATATTAGTTTGAGAAACCCTAGTGGTCTATCGCCTGAGTTGAAAAGTGACAAGAGAATACCATGACATGTACTATGTATACAACACTGTCACCTCCAAGTTTTTACGAACCCTGGGTTGATGAAGTAAAGTTGGTAGCCTTGGGATTTGCAGCATTCTTGATGCAATACTAGCACTCATCACTTTTTGGCATCGTTGCTCGGGAGGTGTCTAAGTAGATGTCATTTCTTCTTTCTTTGCTTCCTTTTCCTTTCTCATTCTGCAAATATTTCCATTCAGCAAATATTTCCTCTTAATGAGACTAGACCAGAGATTGACTGAAGTAGCGTTTATCTACTTGTGCTAATGCAAAGAAAAAGCGTTTCGAAGGCTACCTCGCTAATCTTCAGACTCCATCTGTAGTTTCAAAATGAATAATAATAACACACAATCAATTTCTTCCCCAGTGGAGTCGCCACGATGTTAGTGCTCAAATCTGCCTTAGGTTGAAGGAAGGCGGGATTCAAGATAACATCATACCACACTCAACCTCCTAGCTAGCCCTACGAGGACAGGAGAGGGCTCTCTCTGGGTCAATCTTGGAAAAAGACAATCGATGGGGCATGAGATGACTGAAATAAAAGCAAATGTTAGGCTATATATGAAGTACAAGGGTTTGATTTGAGTTTTTAGGAGTTTTTGTGTTGGAATAGGGAAAGGCAAATCTGGGCTTGGGGATGAGGCACAGTTTTTGCAGAGGTCTGATTGGGGCAAGGAAGGTGATCATCTTGATGATTTTAAATGGAATGAATGGGTAGATCAGACTGGTGAGGAGCTAAGGAGAGCAAGAAGATTTCAAGGATTCTCCTTAAACAAATGAAAACATGGAAAATCAAACAAAATTAAGGGCAGAGCATGAAAATCAATGGATTCTACCTTAATCACTTCATTTGTTCAATTGAAGAAGATGATAGTAAGAAAAATGATACACATAACAACTTACAATTACTAAGAGAAGTACACCACCAAAACATAAAGCCACATGGATCCAAAACAGTGCTGCAAAACCCTGGTCTTTCCTTAGCCAAAAATGCAGAGAAAATATGTACAATAGTATGCCAAAGTAATCCCAAGTGTCCAACCCTGAAAATAACTTAGAGAATACATGATATAGGCTAGCCCAACCCATTACCTTGCCTCTAGGGGTCGATCTCATCATTCTAGGAGCTGTTTCAACCAATTCTAAACCAAGCACTGAAATCTAGGCAATCAAAACAACTTGCCTCTATATGTTAGGAAACTGATTCATGCATTAAATTTTCATTTGTTAGTGAATGAATCATCTAGAACAAGTTAATAAGTGCCAAAATTACATCATTTTTACCCAATTACATCAAAAGAGATCAATAATTACATCACAAAGCAAAACTAGTCAAACAGGCCGAATTTCTGAGCTGGAAGGTTAAAAATTGGGCAAAAATCCTCTATGCGCCACGCCAAATCCTCTATGCATCGCGCCACGTTGAGGCTGAGTTTGAGGCACTTCCTGAAGTCCAATTTGAGCCCAAGATAGCTCATTGGAAAGTCCCACCTGTCTACTTTTTAACCCAAGTGGAAGTTTTCAATTTGGATGTCATTTGCTCCTCCAAAGCTGCAATCTCCCAAGACTGCTTCCTGTGTGTCAAAATAGGGGCAGAGAGGTCATTTTTTGAGTGTTTTTGACCTCCTGAGGCCTCAAAACATGCCCAAATTTCCTAGCCATGCACCAGTATTCATGATTTTCCATGAAAAATCGAAAAAATGAAAACTTTTTGTCATTTGGATCTCCCTAGCAAAAGCGTGCGCCACGTGGCGCGGCGCATAGGGAGAAAACCTCTGTTTTTAGTGACAAAATTTGTCAAAATACCAAAAATGCCTCAAATTTCTTGAAATTTGGGCTGGAGCTTCTTCATCAAGTGTCATGTTGGCCTAAAGAGGCTTTGGCAATATCCTAAGGCAATCACGCTCCTTTTGCCTCTTTTGCTTCTTTATTGCCTTCCTCAATCTTGCCTTCAAATTCCTTATCCGAGCCTTGGAACTCATATTATGTGCCCTATAATGGAAAACCATATGCCTCAATAATGCTTTGTCCTTGTCGGCCTTTTCCAGTAGTCTCTCCAGGTGGATATTGATCCACTCGAGCCAAGACTCTCGGTCATCATTAATCTCTTGCTCCAAAGGAGTGAGCTCAATCCTCCTCTATTGGGCAGCTTGGCGATTTTTGCAGATGTTCCGCAACTCCGTGATCTCCTGCTGGTCTTTGAGTTGTTTATTCCTCTACTCCAAGTATCTGATAATCCACCTAGCCCTCTCCAAATTGAGATACAAGGCATTGATCTCTGTCTGATGTTCTCGAATGATCTCTCTAAGTTTGGCACTTTCCGGGCCCATATTTGTCTCATCGTCATGAATGAGAATGAATTCAGTCTCTCGTTCACTTGAACGCCCCTCATCATGCATTGGCCTCTTGCCTCGGTCCTGTACCTGTGGTGCTGATGTCGGAAGCGAGGCCCCTTCCACCCCAGGTGGAGATAACACTCGCTTTACAGCTGTAAATAACTGCCTCGCGGCCTTCTGATATGTAATGAGACCGATATAGTAGCAGTGTGTGCATCATGGCCTGCTTGCTGATGAGAAGGTCTCCCAGTCTCATGCCCAACCTCTGAAGGTCCCTACGGAGCTCTAAAAAAGTCACAAGAGATGAAATCATCCCAAGTGATACCCTGTAATCCAAGCTGATGAACCACCAAAATATTGATGAGAGCAAAATGACAAATGTTGTGGAACTGCTGCTCAGGGGTCTTGTGCTGAAAAATGGCGGTCATCCTCTCTATGTTCTAGCATATGAAAAAAGGAATGTTCATCATCCTTACCTGGGTGAAATTCATGAGCAACCTAATGTGATAAGCATATAACCTGGAGAAACATCCTTCACAACTGAAATACTTCATAATTAACTTCATTAGAGGGGCATATTCATCTTTAAGATATCCGAAGGGAAACACCCTCTTAAGCTGCCTCAAGAAACCAGGTTTAATATATGGCTCATAATACTGTTGGTCAACTTTTTGTCTCTTGTTCCATGGCTCTCTAAGATTAGGCATGCTGATAGCTAATGAGATAGAGTCCATTGTAAGTGTGAAAGTAACACCGGCCAAAGTAACTTGAGCACCTTATAAATGTAGAATGAATAAGCGAGCCAACTCATGGTGAAATTGAACATTTGCAACCTTTTCACAAAACTCATAGCATGACTGAAACTGAAAACAAGAGATGGCAAGAGGGTAGGCCTGCAATTCTATGACGGTGGTCGGTTCTTCTCTAACATGTCTGCCACTTTTATGAGGCCTCCGAGGTGCATGTTCTTCTGTGGGTGAGTCACTTTGATTTTCCACCTCATAGTCAGATGAATGAACAGATGACATGATTGATGCTATGAACACTGCTTTGGAGAAATGACTGCTGGTCACAAAACTATGTTGGACTGCTATTAAGATATGTTGAAATCTGCCACCAAGGGAAAATGTAACAAGGGAGTGTTAGGAAGGGGGATAATATGAAGGGATGAGGGACTTATGGGGAGAAATTATGTTTAGGGACATGTAGGAGGATTTGGGAAATTTATATGAGGTAGGGTTTGGGTTTTTACATTTGACAATGGGTATAAGGGAATTGGGGATAGGGGTTTAATAATTTGAGGGGATAGGGAACAATGAGATTAGGGAACAAATGGAGTCAAGGGGAGAAGAAAATGATGGAAAAAGGATATGCTTGGTGGCAAACAATTTTTGAAACCCTAACAAAAATTGGCTTGATGACTTTAAGAGGTAGGGTTTGAGAGTTTTTGTTGCAACTTTTAGCAGCCATAAACCATCATCGTACTAGCATAAAAATGAATGAAACACTGAGATGGTGACACTACCTGGAAAATCCAAGTGTTTAGATGGCAATTTGATGCAATTTCAAGCAAATTTGGGCAATTTGGTGTATGTGCCGCGCCACATGCCCAGTGTGCCGCGCCCGTTAAATTTACATTGGAGGTTTGCGCCCAATGCACTGCGCTGGCCCGGTGCGCCGCCCCCTCTACTCTATGCACCACACCTGCCCGACTTCAACCAATTTCACTCAAAATGTGTGTTGGCTCACCCAATCACTTTGAAATGTTTCCTCTTCACTCTTGGCATTCAGAATGACCTTGATTCTTATGAAGAACTTGTTATAAAGACATGGAGACATGGTTTTGATTTTTGTTTCTCCAAAACCCATTTTGTAATGTTTTATTTTGGCACTTTTTCACAGTTTAATGTAACTTTGTATTTCACATTTCCTTTTTGAATTTTTGACTAAAATGATGAAATTTTTGGTAATTTTTTGCAGGGGTAGCTGACATGGAATTTGGCTAAGGAGACCAGGGCTGAGCTTGAAGAATTCAATAGCTGAAGAACATTTGAAAATATTACAAAAACACAAAATGTTGACTTTTCTTCAAAATAGAGTTTTGAAGAACAGTCGCAATCCATCAATGTGACAATGAAATATGAGAAGCAAAACATCTATGGGGCCTCCCTCTGGCCTGCTGACATCATGGACATGTTGAGGAATCAATTTGTGAAACTGTAGACCTATGATTAACATGACTCTTTTCTTATTAAAAGATGACACATTGATTGTCATGGAATCTGTTTTGATGAAAATACCTAAGCCAGCAGATACAAGCTATGAGGGGAATGAAAAATAAGGCCCTTTCGTCAGGTTATGGCATGCTCCTAAATGAAATGCAGGTGAATGAGCAAAATGGGACACCTAAAATGAAATGCAAGAAATAGTTTGGATCTCTGACAAAGGGCTGAATAGACTGACTCTAACATTGGCTCCAATGGGGATGGTAGCTCTTAGGAGGTGCCAAGAATGACAGATCTCTAGAAGAGCTAGACAGTGCCTTCATCCATTAGTCTATGGAGTCCATTATTTTTGACAAATTAACACAAGACTCATGACTTATTTATTGACTGAAAACTTGACTCAAATCGACTCAATTGATGCAACCAAAATGACCAACACTTGACTCGACAAAATGAAATTCAAACTGAAACCTTTCTTCAGAATTATAGCCTTCACTTCAGGCCCCAGACTGAAGGAAATATCAGAGCACTCACTTGCAATGAAACTGAGAATAAAATGGTATATACAGTGATACATGAGCAGCAGAAAACTTATCAAAACTGGTACCACTTGAGCAGTCGACCATTGACCGGTCCTCCAGGACATTCTTCTCCATTCATCTCCTTCAAAATAAAGGCATTCTGACCATGATATGCAGCAATCATAAAGGGACATTTCCAGATATTTTCAAACTTGCCGTGCTTTCCCTTTTCCTCGTTCCTTGCATCCCACTTCAGCACCACGTCATCCAACTGAAATTTTTCCATCTTTGCTTTTCTGTCATAAATCTTCTTAATTCTCTCCTGCAACTTAAACATGTTTTGACAAACTTCTTCTCTCATCCGCTGCAAGTGGATCATTTGATTTAGTCTTCTTTGCATGGGGTCATCTTCACTACCAGCCTCTTGAAGGAGTTTGACTACCAGAGCTGTTAGGGAAGTAGGAAACAATGTATCAACTCCATAAACCAGCTCAAAGGGGGACATACCAATGTATTTCTTTTGGCTAACCCGATCTGCCCAAAGTGCATTAACCAATTTAGTATGCCAACTCTTTTTGTTGATTTCTAGCAGCTTCTTAATGATGTTGACTAAGGATTTGTTAGAAGATTCCACCAACCCGTTGCCTTGTAGATGGTAGGTAGTTGAGTGACCCAAAATGATTTTGTACTTATTACAAAACTCAATCATCCTCTTAGATTTGAAATTCGTTGCATTGT
This sequence comes from Pinus taeda, assembly GCA_000404065.3. Lineage (NCBI taxonomy): Eukaryota > Viridiplantae > Streptophyta > Pinopsida > Pinales > Pinaceae > Pinus > Pinus taeda. The sequence continues at coordinate 65,787 of APFE030252821.1, read as the reverse complement.
CAGTGATCAATTTATTTGGGCAACCAAAACGAGACAAGATGTTATTCTCAAGGAATGAAATAATTACCACATATGTAGCTTGTCTAGTGGGAATTGCTTTGATCCATTTTGTGAAATAATCTGTTGCCATGAGGATCCACCTATGCTGACCTGAAGAAGCAGGATGAATTTAACCAATGAAATCCAACCCCCACTGCTGAAAAGGGGCACTCACCTCAATAGGCTTAGGCGGCAAAGGCTGTAATTTCCACTTACCTTAAAATCTGGCATTTCTGACAGCTCTTGACAATCTTATATACATCAGCAAACAACGTCGGCCAATAATATCCTGGACGGAGAATTTTTTTGGCTGTTGTTTTCCAAAAAAGGTGTCCGCCACAATCTCCTTTATGGAAATCCTCCATGACTTGCTGTGCTTCTTCTTCCACCAAAGAATTCAATAGAATGCCACCGGGATCTTTCCAATAAAGTGCAGAATTCAAAATGCAAAACTTAGTAGCCTTTAGCTTGAGTGTTCTACCTTTATTTCGAGACATGCCAGGTGGTGATGACAAATTTTGCAGCACATATATGATATCTGAATACCACGGGGAAAGAACAAACATATTGGGTACCTGAATTGATGAACCTTCCTCATTCTCATCGGACATGGCAACAATCAGGTTTATGTCTAAGGCATGCAAGTTTGATTCAACCATTAACTTTGCCAATCCCTGTCCTTTAACAAGCTTAGTGGGCTTTATCTCCACATCGTACTCCAACAAAGCTGCAATCCACTTGCCTCGTCTTCCTTCCGGATCGGTCTGCACTAAAACATCCTTGGTAGTAGCATTAGGAACATAAGCCAAAGTACGAGAATGCAAAATATATATATGAAAATCTTTCAATGCCTTCACAAGTGCAAGGGCTTTCTTTTCAATGATGTTGTACTTTAGAGTTGCATCTCTTATAGTCCGGCTAAAGAAAGCAATTGGCCTTTCATGCTCATCTTTTTTCTGCATTAATACAGTTGCCATAGTATGTTCCGAAGCAAATGAAAACAATATGAAATCTTGAGTGTAATCTGGGCTGATGAGAACCGGGGCTGAAGAAAGAGACAATTTTACTAAATTGAAAGATTTTACAGCCTCTTCTATCCACGTCACTTGTCTTTCCTTCTTAAGCATGTTTGTAATCTCTCTTAGGTGTTCATCAAGATTAGGAACAAAGCGGCGCAAAAAATTCATCTTACCATTAAAGGATTGAATCTCCTTCTTATTATGGGGTAAGTCAATGTGCTGAATCACTTCCACACGTGCTGGATCAATACGAATGCCATCTTTTGATATGATGTGCCCAAGTAGTTTGCCCTCATCCATGGCAAACAAGATCTTCTTTGGATTCAATGATACACCATATTTTCTGCACTTTTGAAAGACAATCTTCAAATGATACATGTGTTCGTCATCTGATTTGGAAAACATGGTCAGATCATCGAGGTACACAACCAAAAAGACATCCCTCTCATTTGCAAAAGCCAATTCCATTGCCCGCTGAAATGTTGCACCCACATTCTTCAACCCAAAAGGAATTTTAGTGTAATTAAAATTTCCCCACGGAGTGGTGAATGCTGTCTTGTCTCGGTCATCTTCATGGACCAAAATTTGGTTATATCCAGAATAACCATCCAATAGTGACATCCTAGATGCTCCAACTACCCGCTGAAGTATATGATCCATTTTGAGCAATGGATAATTTTCCTTCAATGAAACTTTGTTGAGATTCCTAAAATCAATGCACAAGCAAATCTCACCTGTCTTCTTTCGCACAGGCACAAAATTAGAGATCTAGTCGGAAAATCTAATGGGAAAAATAATTCTTGATTTGTACAACCTATTGATCTCCTTTTCAATTGATGGCAGTAGTTTTGGATTAAGCCTTCTTAGCTTTTGTCTGAAATGCTTTTGATTAGGCTTAATAGGAATGGTATGCTAAATTATATTGGTATCATATGTCTTCAAGTCGGAATAGTCCCAATCCAACACATCTACAAACGATGACAACAAATTGATATATTGGGCCTTTACCTTTGGTGTCAATGTTTTAGATAGTTTCACCATTTTTGGATTTTCAGCTGTCCCAAGATTCACCTCTTCGACTCCTTTCTTTGTTGGCTGCAACGTTGGCTTGCGGGCTACGTCATCATGATCAAAGAGTTCTTCTAAAGGGATCAAGCCTTTAGGAATAATATTATCCTTGAGCTGTAATACTTCCATTTGATTAACTTGTACATCATCTTCACCACGATCATATTCTACATCAATTGAAGTGTCTTTGAACTTGCCTTTGTTTTGCAGAAAATCATTAATCTCCTCATCATCTTGGAAAACTTGCCAATATTGCTGATTGTTCAGGATGGTCGGACGATGCTTCACATGGATTTCGAACTTGTTGCTTGAGTTCAATGGAATCTTCAAATTGCTTGCTGCCTTATCAAGTGCATCTGCAATACCATTTTGAGCAAAAGGCACACATGTAATGGTGTAATCTAAAAATGATTTCAGGACATCTAGGACAACATTTCAGTAAGCACGTATCTGAGGGTGCTTCGCTTGATATTCTCCTTTAACCTGCTTAATCACCAATTCAGAGTCACCATATACAGAAATCCTCTTTGCATTGAGTTTCTTTAGAATTTTTAGGCCAGTAATCATAGCTTCGTACTCAGCCTCATTGTTCGAACAATCAAAAGCAAGCTTGTAAGAACATACCCACACATTACTAGGCACTATGTTCGAGGTGTTTGGGGGAGAAAAAGGACTGTGTACCCAAATACCGATTCCAGCACCATCATTTCTTACTGCACCATCAAAATCCATGGTCCACAATCCATCTTCATCTTCTTCTAAGTGCCAAAAATATGCTAACTCTGGTTTTCCTATTTGCTGTCCATCACCTTCAGTTGATTGCCCAATGTTGTTTCGCTGCTCATGTCTTTCTTTTCTTAAAACTTCTCTAAAATTATCTGCTATATCTGGAATATCATCTGCTACAACTAACTGACTGTCTATATCATTGAAACTATCTGAATATAAAACAAAAGACTCTAGGTCGGTATGTACATAATTCCAAGATGATTAACCGGTTTCTCCTTGCTAGTAATCATATATTTCATTTTCCGTTCCTGGTACAATTTTCTCATTTGGCCAAACATAGGAATCGTTGCATAGGATAAATCAAGTTGTATTGTCCCTTATAATTTCTCTCCCCAAGACCTGGAAAGAAGCATACCAAATCGAGGAGGAATGTCTACTACAACAAGATCCATCAAAACATTCTTTGCGGGAATTTGATCTAGACTTACCACTAGGTCCTTAATGAGTCCGATACATCTCACTCTACTTGAATCAAATGAAAAGAGATCATGGTATTTCCTAGTGATGTCCAAACCCAGCTTCTCCATGATAGCTTTTGGCATAAGATTGTGGGAAGCGTCGGAATCAAACATGGCATTATGTAAAACAAACCCATGCAATCTCAAACTGATATAAAAAGGTGGTACATCGCTGTCCGGAGACTCACAATTCAAAGCTGGTCCAAAAATCAATTTAGGTTGATCATCCTCCACACTCACCATATCAGAAATTGGGTCAAAATTCAAAATTTTGGAGACTTGTCCTCTATAACTGTTGTTCCTCATTAACTCGGTCAAGGGGATGGATACCTTTAGTTTAGAAATTTCATTCTCTAAACTAAAAGTTGAGATCTTTTCTGCTTCTTTGGTTGGAACATCTTTTCCTTCAACTTTATCCTTTGGTGCAGCTGGCTGGCTTACTTTTTCATGTGGTGGTGGAGACTTGCTAGCGGTAGGATCAACAATTTCTTTTCCTTTCTTTGCTACAACAACTGGCTCATTTTTAGATGTTGGAACCTCCTTTCTCTTCTGGATTTGATTGATAGGTACATTTCTATTCCTAAGAGAATACTGACGCTATTGGGTGGAGAAATCATGCATATAACCTCTCTAGTACTCATCCGACTCTTCTTCAAGAGTTGTGTCATTAGCCAAGATAAAATAGCCATCATCCTGCAGTGCTGAACTTCCTGCATATTCGTCATCTTCAGTGACAAAGGTGGGCATATCATCAGGAGTAAATAAGTGATTTTATTTGCCTATTACATTATTGTCATCATCAGACTCAGGCCCACAAAAATTCTACTGAAGAGGTTTCCTTACTTGCTACTGTGATGGTGTTGGTTCTTGTGCTCGTTGCTCACGTTGTTTGATCCGATATTGTGGCTGCTGCTAGCCACAGAAATTGGGATTTTGAATCTGCGGTTCAAGTTTGCAACTGTCTATCTTTCAATCATCTTTTCTACCTTGCGGAGTACATGATCTGATGTAGAAGCTTCTTCTTTTATTGAGACCTTCTTTCCAGCTTTCAATCTAGCCCTTTTGTCGTTCAAATTTGCCTCTACACTAACGACAATTTTCTGCATTTCCTCTAAGGTAGCTGGATCTCGCTCTCTTAGCCGATATGCCATATCCGGATCAAAACCATCTGGAAGCTTAAGTAAGGCTGACTTTCTAGATGGCCTTAAATCATCGGGGATCACATTATAAACCGCATTGAATCTGATACAGTAGTCTTGGACAGACTCACCGGCATTTCGCTTGATCTTGGTGTATTCAGAAGTAATTTGAAGAGGATCTTTCTTGACCTCCCAATGATCCAAAAATTGTTTTTGAAGCTCTTATAATGTAGGAATACTCCTAGCTGCCAAAGCTCTGAACCATTTTCTTACCTCACCGCCAAAAGTTTGCACAAAGAGTCGCATTGTTACATTTTCTTCATCAATTTCATACTGCTCAAAGAAATCCGACATTTTGTCGACATGCTGATGAGCCGGACCACTTTGAGGGGTGCCATTGAACAATGGAATCTTACTTTGATAATTTGCGGCCATGTCATCCAACACTTGAGGCAAAGCAAGAGGAGAAAAATGAGTAGCCATAGCTCTTGGTGGATTTGCAATCGGCCTTGGAGATGTTGGGGGAGTTGGTGCAGCCAATGTGTGAGGTGAATGAGGAGGGGTGTGTGGAGGGGATGCAATTTCGGATGTAGAAGAAGAACTCAATATAGATCTTTGATATGAGACAATAGGCTGCACAGGGATAGTGGGAATGAAGGGCGGTTCGGTGGGAATCCTTGAGCTAGTTGCAATTGCACAAGGTCCAAGAGTCGCAGCTGTAGTTTATAAGATTTCAACGAGCTTTGAAGGCACAATTGAATTTTGAAGCTGTGTCAAAATATAATCATCAATTGACCAATTCGCCCTTTCAATTTCGAGATCTACAAGAAAGTGAGGATTGGGGACAGTAGACTCAACATCAGTTTCGGATGTGCTTTCAAACAATGATATTTCGAACTGCTCATCAAAATCATGATCTTCAAGGTATTCAAAAATTGCAGGACACGAATAGGATTTAAACAAGGGAATCACTGAGCTCTCTTGACGAAGAAGTCTTGGAATCAAATTGGGATTTTCGTAGACAGGAGGCGAATCTGGATTAGGATTAGATCTGGTATATCTCCTTGAAGCCAGTGTGGTATTTTCAAACAATCAAAAGGACATAAAAAACTTTCTCAGCCTATCAAATCCTAAGCTTATCATCCACAACTTAGAATCATCAAATGTACTGGGGTTTTTTGCCAGTTAGATTTCCTGTTAATGAGACTAGACCGGAGATTGACTAAAGTAGCGTTTATCTACTTGCGCTAATGCAAAGCAAAAGCATTTTGAAGGCTACTTGGCTAATCTTCAAACTCCGTCTATAGTTTCAAAACAAAGAATACTAACACATAATCAACTTCTTCCCCAGTGGAGTCGCCACTATGTTAGTGCTCAAATCTGCCTTAGGCTGAAAGAAGGCAGGATTCAAGATAACATCATACCACGCTCAGCCTTGTAGCTAGCCCTACGAGGACAGGAGAGGGCTGTCTCTGGGTCAATCTCGGCAGAAGACAATCGATGGGGCATGAGATGACTGAAATAAAATCTAATGTTATGCTAGATATGAAGTAAAAGGGTTTGATTTGAGTTTTTAGGAGTTTTTGTGCTGGAATAGGGAAAGGCAAATCTGGGCTTGGGGATGTGGCACAGCTTTTGCAACGGTATGATTGGGGCAAGGAAGGTGATCGTCTTGATGCTTTTAAAGGGAATGAATGGGTAGATCAGATTGGTGAGGAGCTAAGGAGAGCAAGAAGATTTCAAGGATTCTCCTTAAACAGATGAAAACATGGAAAATCAAACAAATTTAAAGGTAGAGCATGACAATCAATGGATTCTACGTTAATCACTTCATTTGTTCAATTGAAGAAGATGATAGTAAGGAAAATGATACACATAAAAACTTACAATTACTGAGAGAATCACACCATTAAAACATAAAGCCACCTGGATCCCAAACAGTGCTGCAAAACCCTGGTCTTTCCTTAGCCAAAAATGCAGAGAAAATATGTACAATAGTATGCCAAAGCAATCCCAAGTGTCCAACCCTGAAAATGACTTAGATAATACATGATATAGGCTATCCCAACCCATTCCCTTGCCTCTAGGGGTCGAGCTCATCATTCTAGGAGCTGTTTCAACCAATACTAAACCAAGCACTGAAATCTAGGCAATCAAAACAACTTGCCTCTATATGTTAGGAAATTGATTCATGCACTAAATTTCCACTTGTTAGTGAATGAATCATCTAGAAGAAGTAAATAAGTGCCAAAATTACATCATGTTTATCAAACTACACCAAAAGAGATCAATAATTACATCACAAAGCAAAACTAGTCAAACTAGCCGAATTTCTGAGCTAGAAGGTGAAAAATTCGGCAAAAATCCTCTATGCACCGTGCCAAATCCTCTATGCATCGTGCCACTTTGAGGCTGTATTTGAGGCACTTCCTGAAGTCCCAATTTGAGCCCAAGATAGCTCATTCAAAAGCCCTGTTGGTCTAGTTTCCAACCCAAGTGGAATTTCACAATTTGGATGTCATTTGCCCCTCCAAAACTCCAATCTCCTAAGACTCTTCCTGTGTGTCAAAATAGGGGTAGAGAGGTCATTGTTTGAGTGTTTTTGACCCCCTGAGGCCTCAAAACTTGCCCCAATTTCTTGGCCATGCACCAGTAGTCATGATTTTCCATGGAAAATCCAAAAATGCAAACTTTTTGTCATTTGGAAGTCCCTAGCAAAGGCGTGCGCCATGTGGCGCGACGCATAGGGAGAAAAACTCAGTTTTTAGAGCCAAAATTTTTCAAAATACCAAAAATGCCCCAAATTTCTTGAAATTTGGTCTGGAGCTTCTTCATCAAGTGTCATGCTAGGCTAAAGAGGCTTCGGCCAATATTCAAAGGCGATCATGCTCCTTTTGCCTATTTTGCTTCTTTATTGCCTTCCTCAATCTTGCCTTCAAATTCCTTATCCGAGCCTTGGAACTCATATTGCGTGCCCTGTAATGGAAAACCATATGCCTCAATAATGCTTTGTCCTTGTCAGCCTTTTCTAGTAGTCTCTCCAGGTGGATATTTATCCACTCGAGCCAAGACTCTTGGTCATCATTAATCTCTTGCTCCAAAGGAGTGAGCTATTCCTCCTCTATTGGGCAGCTCGACGATTTTCGCGGATGTTCCGCAACTCCATGATCTCTTGCTGGTCTTCAAGCTGTTTATTCCTCTACTCTAAGTATGCGATAATCCACTTATCCCTCTCCAAATTGAGAGACAAGGCTTTGATCTCTGTCTGCTGTTCCTGAATGATCTCTCTAAGTTTGGCACTTTCCGAACCCATATCTGTATCATCATCATGAATGAGAATGAAGTCGGTCTCTCGTTCACCTGAAGGCCCCTCATCATGCATTGGCCTCTTGCCTTGGTAATATACCTATGGTGCTGATGTCGGAAGCGAGGCCCCTTCCACCCCAGGTGGAGATAACACTCGCTTTGTAGCTGCAAATAGCTGCCTCGTGCCCTTCTGATATGTAATGAAGAACGATATAGTAGCAGTGTGTGGATCATGGCCTTCTTACTAATGAGAAGGTCTCCCAGTCTCATGCCCAACCTCTGAAGGTCCCTGCGAAGCTCTGAAAAAGTCACGAGAGATGAAATCATCCCAAGTGATACCCTGTAATCCAAGCTGATGAACCACCAAAATCTTGATGAGAGAAAAATGACAAATGCTGTTGAACTTCTGCTGAGGGGTCTTGTGTTGCACAAGGGCGGTCATCCTCTCTATGTTTCAGCATATGAAAAAAGGAATGTTCATCATCTACCCGGGTGAAATGCATGAGAAACCTGATGTGATAAGCTTATAACCGAGAGAAACGGCCTTCACAACTGAAATACTTCATAATTAACTTCATGAGAGGGGCATATTCATCTTTAAGATATCGAAAGGGAAACACCCTCTTAAGCTACCTGAAGAAACCAGGTTTAATATATGGCTCATAATATTGTCGATCAATTTTTTGTCTCTTGTTCCATGGCTCTCCAACATTAGGCATGTCGATAGCTAATGAGATAGAGTCCGGTGTAAGTGTGAAAGTAACACCGTCCAAAGTAACTTGAGCACCATGCAAATGTAGAATGAATAAGTGAGCCAACTCATGGTGAAATTTAACATTTGCAACCTTTTCACAAAACTCATCGCATGAGTGAAACTAGAAACAAGAGACGGCGGGAGGGTAGGCCTACAATTCTGTGAGGGTGGTTGGTTCTTCTCTAACATGTCTGCCACTTTTATGAGGCCTCTGAGGTGCATGTTCTCCTGTGGGTGAGTCACTTTGATTTTCCACCTCATAGTCAGATGAATGATTAGATAACATGATTGATGCTATGAACACTGCTTTGGAGAAATGACTGCTGGTTAGAAAACTGTGTTGGACTACTATTAAGATATGTTGAAATCTGCCACCAAGGGAAAATGTAACAAGGGAGTGTTAGGAAGGGGGATAATATGAAGGGATGAGGGACTTATGGGGATAAATTATGTTTAGGGACATGTAGGAGGGTTTGGGAAATTGATATGAGGTAGGGTTTGGGTTTTTACATTTGACAATGGGTAGAAGGGAATTGGGGATAGGGGTTTAATAATTTGAGGGGATAGGGAACAATGAGATTAGGCAACAAATGGAGTCATGGGGAGAAGAAAATGATGGAGAAAGGATATACTTGGTGGCAAACAATTTTTGAAACCCTAACAGGAATTGGCTTGATGAATTTAAGAGGTAGGGTTTGAGAGTTTTTGTTGCAACTTTTAGCAGCCATAAACCATCATCATACTAACATAAAAATGGATGAAACACTGAGATGGTGACCCTACCTGGAAAATCCAAGTGTTTAGATGGCAATTTGATGCAATTTCAAGCAAATTCGGGCAATTTGGTGTATGCGCCGCGCCGCATGCCCAGTGCGCCGCACTCGTTCAAATTTAATCTGGAGGTTTGCGCCCAATGTGCGGCACTGGCCCGGTGCACCGCGCCCTCTACTCTATGCACCTCGCCTGCCCGACTTCAACCAATTTCACTCAAAACATGGCCTGGCTCACCCAATCACTTTGAAATGTTTCCTCTCCACTCTTGGCATTCAAAATGACCTTGATTCTTATGAAGAACTTTTTATAAAGACATGGAGACATGGTTTAGATTTCTGGTTCTCCAAAACCCATTTTGTAATGTTTTATTTTGGCACTTTTTCACAGTTTAATGTAACTCTGTATTTCACATTTCCTTTTTTAATTTTTGACTAAAATGATGAAATGTTTCGTAATTTTTTGCAGGGGTAGCTAACATGGAATTTGGCTAAGGAGACCAGGGTTGCGCTTGAAGAATTCAATAGCTAAAGAACATTTGAAAATATTACAAAAACACAAAATGTTGACTTTTCTTCAAAACAAAGTTTTGAAGAACAATCATAATCCATCAATGTGACAATGAAATATGCGAGGAAAAACATGTGTGGGGCATCCCTCTAGCCTACTGACATCATGGACATGTTGATGACTCAATTTGTGAAACCCTAGACCTATGATTAACATGACTCTTTTCTTATTAAAAGATGACACAATGATTGTCATGGACTCTGTTTTGATGAAAAGACCTAAGCCAGTAGGTACAAGATATGAGGGGAATGAAAAATAAGGCCCTTTCGTCAGGTTATGGCATGCTCCTGAATGGAATGCAGGTGAATGAGCAAAATGGGACACCTAAAATGAAATGTAAGAAAGAGTTTTGATCTCTGACAAAGGGCTGAACAAACCTACTCTAATACAGTCAAAGAAACAAAAACTTGATAGCTACAAAATCAATCAATTTCAGAGTATCTCATCAAGTGGAAGAACTTACCCGTTGAATATTCCACATGAGAGGATGAGAATTTTATACAGAAGCATCCAAAACTACTCATGCATTGAGGACAACACTTTTTTGAAGGGGAGGGGCATGTTAGGTTCCTATAATACTAGTGATTCCCCCATTACTATTATCATTGTATCCCTTATTGTTATTGTTGTGCCCCTATTGTCCCCATATTGTTATTATTGTGCCCCATAGAATCCCTTTATTGTTATCTTTGTGCCTTTATATTATTATTGTTAGGTCGTCTTGGTTATATTGTTACGCCTTAAACTCCTATATATAGAAAGGAGGTTTTGTCATTTGAATCATCCAAGAATTGTTCATTTGTGTAATGTAAAGGAGGTTGTCCCCTTGAAGAGGCTTATTTCTAATGCATTCATCTATCTTTTCTATATTTTGTGAGTTGGTTTCATAACACTAGTTTTAGTGCATGGTGATGATCAGGACAAGACAATATCCACCACACCTTGGGGCACATTCAAATATGCAAAGATGTCATTTTGGTCTAAAAAATGCAGGGGCCACCTTTCAACATGCCATGGACATAGCCTTTTTAGATGAAAAACATGTTTTCATGGATATATACTCAGATGATGTAACCGTATTTTCACATTCAGATGAAAAACATTTGCATCATTTAAGAGTCATTTTTTAGAAGTGTAGAAACTTTAGGATCTCTTTCAATCCAAAGAAAAGTTTGTCTGCTATGGAGGAAAGCAAACTTCTTGGCCATATCATTTCGAAAGATGACATCCAGATTGATCCTTCATGAGTAGAAGCCATTCAACAAATTTATTTCCCTCGTAGAAAGAAAGAAATCTAAGCATTCAATGGTAAGATGAATTTCATATGTAGATTTACTCCTAATTTAGCTGAACATCTTAGAGAAATGACCAATATGTTGAAAAGGGATAATGAGGTCAAATGGTCAGAAGAACCCCGCAGGTCCTTTCGTGCAGTCAATCTTGCCTTAACCACTGCTCCTATTTTGATTAGTCCTGATTACACCGATGATTTTATTATATTTTCATTTGCTTCTGAGCATACCACGGTAGCAGTACTAATGCAAAAATAGGATAAAACGAAGCTTCCAATAGCATTTTTCAGCCACAACATTAGGAATGTAGCCCTTAAGTACAACATCATTGAAAAACAGGCCTTAGCTTTGGTAAAGGCGATCAACGATTTCAAATTTTACATTTTACATTCGCATACTCTTGCCTATGTACCTAATGCAGTGGTAAAAGAGGTCCTTGTGTAGAATGCCCTGGAAGGTAGAAGAAGTAGATGGATAGAATAATTTTTATAATATGATCTAATATCAAGCCTACAAAGCTAATCAAGGGTCAAGCCTTAGAAAAACTCATGGCCGAGTCAAACCTTCATGCTTTATACATCAACCTTATGGCAGAATTAACCGACAATCAAGAAGAAGAGGATCTCATTCAGGTATCTGAAATCTTTCTATCATCTTCGAGATATTTTGATATTATTCATGTACTTCAGCATCTAAATCCCCCTCCAAGAATGTCTAAGGCTAAGAGTAGGTCATTGAAGTTGAAGGCTTCCAAATATTGTATCATGGACAATGCACTTTATTGGAAAGATCCCGTAGGTGTGTTGTTGAACTATTTTACCGAAGATGAGTCCAAAGAAGTTATAAATGACTTCGACAAAGGAGATTGTGGGGGTCACTTGTACTGGAAGACCACAACCAACGAAGTACTGAGAGCAAGTTACTATTGGCCAACAGTTTCCGTTGATACAAAGCAATGATGAGTTTCCCTAAATGTCAACTTTTCAAAGGTAAAAGCAAGCTTCTTCCTCTGACTCTACAAACAATATCAGCTAATGTACCTTTTCAGTAGTGGGGCCTAGATTTCATAGGTGAGATCAATCCATCATTATTTGTACAACACAAGTGGATACCGACAACTACAAACAAGTTTAATAAGTGGATCGAAGCAATCCCAACCAAGAAAGCAACAAATCCAATTATCATTTAGTTTTTAGAAACTAACATTTTGTTGCTTTTTGGTTGTCCTAACTAGATTATCATAGACAACACGACAACATTCAAGTCCAAAAAGATGAATTATTTTTGTGATAAATACAACATAATGTTGGGGCATTCTAAAACATACTATCCACGAGGAAATGGTTTGGCAGAGTCCTCCAATAAATCCTTAATCAATATCATGAAGAAACTATTGGACACTAACAAAAAGAATTGGCACAAAAAGTTGATTAATGCATTGTGGTAGATCGGGTGAGGAGTAAGAAATCTCTTAGGCTTTCACCTTTTCTGATTATGTATGGAGTAGATAATGTTTTTCCTACATATTTAGTAGTCCAAGACATGAAATTATTACAAGAAGCGAGAAGTGAGGAGAATGATATTTAGTGCCAGATCAATCAAATGATACACTTAGAGCAGACACGAGATGAGGTATTTCAGAACACCTCCAAGCTTCATGAGAGAATAAGGAGGATCTATGACTGGAAAACAAAGGAAGATGATTTCAAAATCGGAGATGTGGTGCTTCATTGGGATGCCAGAAATAGAGACAAGGGTAAGCATGGAAAATTTGAGAACTTATGGAAAGGCCCTTATCATATTTTAGCTTTCCGGGGACAAAATTCTTTCTTGTTGGATGAGATGAATAGAGAACCATGCTTAGGAGGACTAGTCAATGGTAGGCTCTTGAAGCATTATCCTTTCTAAATTTTCTTGCTTTCATTGTACATACATTTTTTATTTTTTGCAAGTGTGAAGTAGAAGATCATTGGAGTTGGGAGCCCAAAGTTAAGGCCATGGAGCTTCAGTGATCTTCTGCCATTTATAGTATTTAGTCCTTAGTCAAGTAAGTTAGTTCTGAGTTAGTCTTGAGTCTGTCTGAGTTATTTGAGTTGTCAACATTTACTCATGCATTCGAGTTTGAGTTTTTTTACTGTATTAGCCCATATGGTAAGGCTACTTGGTCTACGGTGTTCTTGACACCTCTAAGGAGCTGCCATCCCCAAATAAGGCCAATGTTAGGGTCAGTATTTGTATACTACCATCAATGATCACAAATCCTCTTTTATATCATATTAGTGTCCCATTTGAAATTTTTATCATTCCACCTAGGTCAGAATGTAAAAATTTACTCATTGATGGTAGCCCAAAATAAAAAATCGAGATCCTCCCTCAAATATTTATATTTGTTGGCCCACCTTCATGTGTCTTGCTGAGCACACATTGACTATAACATCTCATTTCATCACATTTTATGTCAGTCAAGTCCACCTGGTGTTCATTCATTCAAAGTCCCATTAGGTCACTTAGGTTTCATTTTTCAAGGTCCAATAAAACATCATATCACTGCATAAGGCCAGCAAAGTATCAGAGAGAAGTAAATAATATCCATTTTTTTAGTCAAATAAGGTTTTACAAGCATGTAACCATGGTTGTTGAAGTTCCAAATTTGACTTTCAGCAAGAATTTCATTCCAGTTTGTAATTTTATTTCAAAAGAGAGATCTAATCACTTTTATTTTATTTATGTAATTTTATGTTTATCATATGTAATAAGTCACTTTTCTAGGGTATTACACAACATCCTTTGCCAATATCACCCAAAACAAAATCAAAGTGAATATTGCCAATGCTTCAACATTATCCACCTGTAAAAGAAAAAGTCAAAAAACAAATTAGCAAAGAGGTCAAAAAGGGGTCAAATGAGACATTAGAAAGTGAGTTTGAAAAGCAAAAATACTAAACTCACTCACATATAAAAGACTTCTTGCCTTCAAACTTACCTTCATTTGCCTCCTAGAACCCATTGACAAAACCCCAAGAGAGTTTTTTCGCACATCTGGGAAAAATCAACAGAAATAGAGCAGGTGTTGTACATTTCCTTCTAGTGCTACACATTTCCATAAGGTGTTGTGTGTTCCCTTAAAGGCACTGCACATTTGGCTGAGGCACTGCGCACTCTGCACTAGCATTGTGCATTTGTCCAACAATGCTCCAGCAACCTCCTCAGCTCCTCCAAAACATTCTCAACCTTAAAACAAGTAAGTACCAGTTGAAGCATGTGCTTATCCTCCTCCTCAAGTTAATTCATAAGTTCTTGATAGGGTTATTGAATATTTGGTGTTTAATCCTATAGCTAAACACTATATTTCCTGCCAACACTACCCTTGCACTCTCATTCCCCTTTATATATTTCCTTTCATCCTCCTTCTGTTTCCCTAAATATTTATATCCCAAATACCTCATAAACCTTTATCCTCAAAACCCTAAGTCCTAGGCAATACCAAACGACCTAGGCTCCCAAACACCTCTATTGCAAAATATTTCCCTCTATCGCCAAAATGTCATACCACTACCCTATATCCCTCTTCAAATACATATACCCCTACACCCATCATCTTCCTATTTACCCTACCCTATTTACTATTCCCTAAAAGCTACATTCCCCTACCTTACACCTCCCTAGGTTTTGATACTAAACAACATGGCAGAGGAGGAACATAGACCACATAGTGAGGAAGAAAAATAGATAGAGAAGAAGACAGGGAATAGAGCAAGCCACACAATAGGGGACAAATACACAAGTTTGAGACCACAGATCTCAGGGAACTCCTAGCATCCCCTATGACTGTGACATCCTTCAAATGGCTAAGCTATTATGATTTTTTTGAACAAGTGCAAGAAGTCCAACATCATCCTAAGTTAACTAGGCTCTTTATTACTAAACTTAAAGACAACCAAGTCACTCGAGTAGGTATAAGTTTCACTTTGTCTACTGTCATCATATCAGCTAGCACTGGGATTCCAAAGGTTGGGGAAAAATGGTTCAAACAGGGTGATTTGGAAAGGTATTATTATGAGCCTTACGTGAAATGAAGATACATAAATGGAAGAAGGGGCTATTTTCCTTTTTCACACCTCCTTGATAGATATGCCCCAATGATGATGATTATTGTGAAGTATTTCTCATGTGAAGGTATATTCTACAGGTCTATTCTTACCATATTCGACTTTTAATGCATTTCAATATGATAAAAATTCTCAATATACCCTATTATCTTTTCAGGAGTGTTGAGAAGATGGCCTACATTGCCCAAAAGAGGGAGTACAATGATCAAATGGAGAGCCTATTCCATCATTCCCTCTCAAATTTATAGTCCTTTACCATCTCAAGGAACTCAATATTTTATGGAGCACTTTCATAGCTAATCCCATCTCAAAGCATTCCTTCATCATCTCATCCATCCACCTCCATTCCTACATCTTAGCCAAAACATAATCAATCTTCATCTGAGAAGTCAGCCACATGATCACCTCCATCATCGCCATTTCATGAGCCTATTCATTCACCTAGCAGAGATGAAGGCAGAGAGTAAGAGCACATTAAACATGGTGAGATTAACAAGCCTAAAAGGGTTTGTTTGGGTACCTTGAAACATAACTTTCATAGAGGGCATAGGCAACTGTTTTCACCACAGATTGTGTGAGGGGGCTTACCTTCTTCATCAACAAAGAAAGTACAAAAGGGTAAGGAAAAGGTGACAGAGGCAAAGATCCAGAAGCAGGAGGAGGACCTCCATGAGACAAAGTAGGATTTTCATTTAGTTGACCTAAGTGGAAATGATGACAGTGAAAACACAACCATTATCATCATAGAGAAGAATGCACTCATAGGAGAGCTCTAGGTCAATTTGTAAAGGGAAAATACATTATCTCATCTTATGAGCGAGAAATAAACAGTTTGAGGTCAAAGATGAGCTTATGGAGATTCAACTCATCAAGGCAAAGAGAGACGCTAAAAAGTATAATGCCTTACTTGATGACGCATATGGGGAATATAATGACCAACTGGAAGAACGAGTGCCAAGAAGAAGGCCAAGGACTAGAGGCCTAAAGGGAGCTTTAGAGCTAGAAAAGCAAAAGGAGTCTGAACTAGCTAATGAGCTCACACTAAATGATGAAATTGCAAAAATGGTAAATGAGAATAGGGAGCATTAGCTTGAGAAGGCGAACACTCATCTTGAAAGCTTCTTAGGCAAAGCCAAAAGAGACATTGACATTCAAAGAAAGATGACAAAGTACTACTGAACAAACCAAATAGCAAGGGCAAAGCTCAAAATTGCTAGGGAAAGAATTGAAGCCCTAACTCACCATGAGTAGAAAAAGAAGATGGACATACTTTCTGAGGCCTCACTCCATGCATAACCACCTTAGACATTAGCTTATCAAACAATTTTTAAGACCCTTGGCTCAATTTTTGTCGTCTAGTATTTTCTGCCTTTTTAAGGCAATTTCTATATCAGCAATTTGGTCAAACACGTAGCGCCTTAGGCTTTGTGCACTTTTTGGAGGAATTTCCACCACCATTGGATTTAAAAGGACCAGGAAAGTCAGGAAAACCATGTTTCCATCCTTGGAAGGAAAACCTGGTGGGTGAAAAAGGCAAAAAACCACCCAAAAATCATGTGTCTACCTCTTTTCTGAACCAAGCATTGTGTGTTTCAGTAGTCTTTGGAGATTGAAATTTGGGAGGGGAACCTCAAGCCCATTTTAAAAACCAAGGGTATTTTTGGAAACTAGACAAGATACTATTTCCAATGAGCTATCCTAGGTTGGATTCGGACATCGGGAAGGTAGTCAAAAGTCATCTTGAAGATTGCACTATGTGTTTGACAGTCAGCGAAAATTTTCACTGTTTCTCTCCAAATTGGTTTTCACCTATGGGAAATTGGTGCTTTACTAACGTAATTGATAAGGATGATGTAATTATTATGTTTTTACTGTTTCCTAGAGTAAATACATTAATTAAATGGCCTGCATGACTTGTCATGAATCAGTTTACTTAAGTTAGGGATGAGTCACTTCTACCACCCTACATTGTAGCTATTAGTACAATTTTTGTTGCAACTGCTCCTCCTCTCATGGATTCGACCCCTGAGGCTAGGATGAGTTGGGTTGAGGCCTATATTATGTATTTTCTTAGTCATTCTACAAGTTGGACTCTATTGGATGTTGTATTAGTGTTTCAAACACTGGCAAAAGTATATTAGATGAGTTGCACTATTTTGGTGGGATTCCTGTGGCATGACATTTTGACATTGTTTCCTCTTTAGATTCATATGTATGAGTGTTTTTTACCTTCCATGATTCATTTCACTCTAACCATGTTTGATTTTCAAGGTGTGATAAGCAGAATTCATCTTGTATGCTCTATTTTGGGACACATCATAGATTGTTTCGTTTCTTCAGTGTAAAAAGAATTCATGATCTCATTCTCTTTTTAGAAGCTCACTAGTCTAAACCATATCATCACTATACTATCAAGTGTCAAAGTAACTTGCCTACCTTGCCCCATCAGATGTCTACAATTCTAACTCTCTTTTTCCCTAACCTACTTCAATCTTTGACCTAATTCACTCATCTAGCGACTACCCCAACCAAATCAAATAAAAACAACCCTGAGCTAATATATCTAGCCTAAAACCATGATCTATCCATCCCTCTTTGCTACAATCCTTTGGAGAGAGCCCTCTCCAGCTTGGTAGGGATAACTACCAATTAAAAAATACTGGTATGTGGTTACCTCAGCTGGACTCTTCCTCGACCTTGGAGATTTGGAGGAGTGATAACATTTTCAATGGTGATGATTTTCTCATTATGGGAGAAACTCATAGTACAAAACATTGATGATGCTATAGACTTCATCACGTACATATAAATTATTATAAATAATATATTATGATCGATGGGGCCATTAAGGACTTTGATATCAATGAGAATGGTTTTAATGAGGATCTCTACCAAAACATTTTGAAAGAGTCCTTTTGGCTACAAGGGAAAGTCATAATATGTCTTCAATGTAATGGAAGAGGCTATGAGCTCAAGGGATCAAATATTTTACTAAATTATCTTATAAATGATACACATGGATTCCCCTTCATCAAGGACACATAAATGAATAGTGACATTGCAAATTATTACTGGAAATTTGAAATGCCACTAGAGATGGTAGCCAATTGTCCAACGTATCCATATAAAAGGTGATTAATCAATAATGATACAATTCAATGGCCTAGAGAGCATAAATCAAAGCCTTTAATTGAGTTGGACAAGTTTGAAGCACTTCTAATGCTAACATAGTAGATGATGACTATGCAAGTCATAGACAATGTTGTAAATATGAGAAAATTTTGTACTATAATGTATGCCATATATGTCCTTTGACTAACATAAAAATTTGTTCTATGGATGGTCACGAGATCATGAGAGGTGGAATAGATGTAGTTGGAATTTCCTCTTCTACAAAGGGATTAGGTTTAGGAGGGGAACCATAATCTCAAAGATGAGTTCCTAATAAAAAGTATACTATGTTCGTGTAGACATCTCGATGGGCAATTCTTGAGGAGCTCTCACTATTTTGGTTTTGATAATACTGGGGTCTATCATATTGCTATGTGGCTACTGTCCCTTAATGCGTGAAAGGATTTTTTTAGTTGTCAGTTGTTGATCTACCCTAGCTTGATTGTGTGACTATCCTATAGTCTCTCGCATGGTTTTTAGCTCCAAAATTTATAGGAAATGATGAGTGTAATGTCCGAACTCTCCACAGTGAGCATAAGGATGATTAATCTTAAGGCGATATCTCGGCCTGTTTTTTTGGATTATTTGTACCCTAATTTAGGTTTTCTTTCTATTTAGGGGAGTGTCCCCATCGTGAGGAATTTTTTTTGGCTCTCATCTTATCCTTGATTCCCATTTTTCTTGTTCTTTCCTTTCTTCTTATTGGGGTTTGGAGGCTTGGTAGACTTGGACTTCTTGAATCTATGTTGTTGCTAAGGAAAAGAGTGCTAAATGAAATTAACTCATGCATGTTGTTGGCTTATGGGATTAGGTTGTTGCAGGGTTGCGAAAGCGATTTATTAATTTCTTTGTATAGTATTTTGGTAGGACAACTAAGACATAGAGATTTGATCAAATGTTCATTGTGGGTATTGGTTCCCTTGTGAGGAGTGACTATGAGGTTGGACATGCAAGTTTTGATAATATCTAGTTGTGCATGTTGCTGGCACTAAAGGAATTCCAATAAATTGGGGGAATGTAGGTTGGGATTGGGTGATGTTCAGAATAAACCCATCAGTTGCATTAGATTCCCCTGGTTGGTCACTGCTAAAACTTTGAGGTTGTGGGCCATAGGGAATTACCAAGTACCTATATTGTGCATAAATAAGCTCAAATTATTGGGATTTATTTATGGATTCTTCTTCTTTTTGTGGAAAGGCAGAAGAAAAATATTTTTATATGATGGGAAAAAGTGATTTCTAGAAGAAGTATAGGACAAGGTTATCTGGTACTTGAACCTTACAAAGACTTTGACATTTTCACCACTCATGGATGTGGTCAACAATGTGACTGGAGGAGTTCTATTGAAATTGAATAAACAAAAAGTCTTAGATGTAGTGATTCTTTGACGATGTTGTTGGAGGAACGCCATAAGTGAAATGCAATGATGTGGTTTGCAGGTTCGTCTCCTTGCTTACGTTCAAACTTAGGTATATATGATGACAACTTAGCCGGCATAGGAGATCATGTAGCGTGATTGCCTATTGGGTCATTTTTAATCTTCGATAGATCAAGAAGATTTGGTGAAGCCACAAAGAGAAGGGTAGGTTTAGTCTCGTCCATGCAGACATAGATTGACTGAGATTAAGTGCTAGGATGAGAGGAGGAGGTTCCTAACAATGTAGGAGCAAGAATGGATGAGCATAGTAAAGTTGGATCAATATGAGATCTCTGAGTGGTGGGTTGATGGGTGATTGTGGAATACCAGACACTCCTACCAAAGGTAGGAGGTTTTGAGGCCTTTTAGAGTAGTGTTGATGCCTCGAAAATCGCTGCAACAACAATGGGGGATAACCACCTGGTCCGGACCTTAAAGTAGCTCCTTTTCCATTTGATGTGGTGGCTCTGACTCGTTTAACTAGGTCCAGTTACCTTCTCCCTATCGCTATTTATTTATGATGTCTCTTTAAATACCAATAGACAGGGATATTAGATCACTTCTTCTTGCTGATCAGGCAAGAGAATGACCCTTAAGCTAATTTGGGTTCAGCCAAGCCACAACTAGAGTTTTGCTTCTTTGAGAAGAGGACTTAAAAGAATATAGAAATTACTCTAAATGCAACCTTATTCTATGATGCAAGCAAAAGAAACTAATCTAAATCCTATCTTAATTAGGCAGATATAGATCTAACCCAACTAAGATAAAGATAATTAAAATATTGGGATTTACACATGTATTACCTATAATGAACATCAAGTTAATGAAGTAGTTCAATTAACTGATATTATGGACATCAAAACAAATCCTATTGAGACCTTTTAACTGAAATAATAAACCAACAACATTCCAGGAAGTAGTTCACAAAAATCATATTGATTATCAAATCAATAAATCCAATAATTAAACAATAATATGATTAAATAGTTCATGACATATTACTATTTAATAAATCACTTTTATAAGATAGATTTCTGAGCAAGTAGTTACTTAGAAATCAAAATTTAGTCCATAAGAACAGAGATACATAATAACAACATTGAGTCAAATTACCCATATTGACAAGAGTGCACAAATATGAATAAAATGAGAAATTCCTGTTACCATAAAAATGAAACTGATATTTGAAACAATAGTATCAAAAATACCAATTTATTGCATCCATTTCTCCGACCTTGGTCTCCAACAGTCATTTACATTGCTTGAACTTCTGCCTTCAAAACTAGAGCCACAATAGTGCAAACTCTGCCCCTTATACATGATTCAAGATACAAAGGAAAAATCCCCAGTAATCCCCAGATCTGAGCTTTTCTCTCCTCTCTCCTACAACTCTAAATTCCTATTACAGTAGTGCTTTTAGAAGTCTAGAATTGCAGAGGAGAGAAGTCCCCTAATTACATTCTGCAATCTGCTATTTATAATATTTGTGAATGAATTATTTGAGAGGAAAGTTTGTTGAAGAGAAATATGTCAAATCCAATTTTATTTGCTCAAAATTTCAATCTTTAATTGCTGGAGACTTCTCATTGACTGAGATCATTTTCTTCATATTTTTTCTATTGTTTTCCTGCAAAGAGAAATCAAAGTGAATTAAGATGCAACAATAAAATCAGAATATCATTTCTAGCATTAAAATAAATCCAATCAAATTCAATTAAATAAATAATTGAAAATAAAATATAAGCTTTCTATTGATGCATGGGATGGTTTGATTGGCCAAGGATATTATTGACGAATGGATTTGCATTGAGAAGAAGCCTGGACAAATGAAAATGCAAAAAATAAAACTCAGAAAATTGATTTTGTTTTAGAAATTCGTAGCTTTATCTTCTGCTTGATTTTTTACCCAATAAGTGACCAAATCTATTAGTGAAACCTCCTCGGAAATATTCTCCTTGATTTTATCTTTCGAATGAGCCGTCCTGGGCCTCATTTGGCCAAGTAAAACTCAATATATGGGCCTCCAAAGTTGGCGAGTCAATTATGGCACAATTCTGGAATTTCTGTTGCTAGGCTAAAAATCATAATTTTAATTAAAAATTAAATCCTAAATTAGAATTCTAATTATCTCTAATTTAATTATTAATAAAAAATTAAACTAATTATTAATCTCACTAACTGATATTTAATTAACTATTTATAAACAAATTTAATCTAATCAATAACCAATTAATATTAATCTATATAGTATTTTAAATTTAATTAATTAAATTTATATATAATTAATATAAAATAGACCTTTAATATTAATAATTTAAACTATAAGTACCTAATCATTTTTCACTCATACGTATGAGTGTTGAAACTTAAAACAAAACTTAAAAGATAACCTCGGCAAATTGGATCGGAGGAATGAAGGCTATCAGGGTTTCCTTTAAACTTGCGATATATAAAATTTCTGATGCGATCTCATCCGATTTTCCGATGCGATTTAATAATTTGGCTGTATAACTAAAAAAATAAAAAAATGTTAGTAAGAACTAACTAAGGGTTAATATTTAAAACAAATGCATTATTGAGCTAATTTATTTACAAAATGCAATATTTTACATTTTATGCATTTTAACCCAAGCTAGATAAATGACGAGACTTAAAAGAAGTACCATTTTCAAACTAGTTGACTAAATGAGGCGAAACAAGCGTCAATCAGAAGCTTATAAAAAATCGATTCTAACAAAGAAATAAAAAGCAAGAATCCAAAGAAAATGAAAAATTAACAAAAGCGTAGGATAATCAACTTAATGAAAATCCTAAAAGGTGTTTAGCCAATTTCTTTATAGAAAGGGTCCCCATTATTGATGTGTTTACTTCAAAAATGGGGGGGTTGTGTTTTTACCACAAAAAGTAGTAGAGTACCGTGTCGATCCCTATGGTGCCCTAGTAAGTGTGTGATCTATGAGGGGGATTTATTTAGAACCAAAGTAAACACTTAAAACAAAGTGGAAACAAAAACTAATTCCCTTAAAATCTGCTTAATGTGTGAAAACAATCCATGTTTGGCATGAGTGTTGTTTACATATGTAAATCGTATAGACCTACCATCCCCATGACTAATCACTCCACCTTTTGAAATTTTTACAATAGCGGGGTCTCAAGTCACTAACACGAAACCAACAAACTTATGCAAGGAGGGTTATAATGAGGGATATTGAGGCCAAATCGCAAAGAAATTGGTGATGCTTCTACTAGTTGTTAAAAATCACCTCCAAGTGCAATTGCTCCTACAGCTACCACCCATAGGGTACGATGCCTTAGGACTTGGCCACTGGGCTACCTCCTTCAAGTGGGGGTAACTAAAACTCAACTTATAGGTGTCAACCATAGATCTGGAGCCCCTACTAAGAGTGAGGAGACTCAAGAGGCCTACGATAATCCTTTGTCTAGCCTTTACCCCCTTCATGGATTTATACTCACCATCATCTTTTGGAAGTCGATTATGGAGGATTTTAATTTGACTAAACAGCCAACCTCTATGTTTCAGATGAAAACAACTATAATGGATTATTTGGATGCCTACTCATAAGGCCCTAACTTAACCTACAATAACCTTTTGTGACCCCTTAGTGGGGAGGTTAATGTGATATGATAGATTTCTCTTATGGGTCTAGAAAGTGAGGGATGATGCCCCAATACATATTTTTCTTAAAGTGTCAAAAAGAGATTCAGAAGATCCAAAACTAAGTTTCTTACTCCCCAAGATCACTTAAGGTGAAAGTGGAAGAACATACTCCTTACTCCAAAGATTAGACTGAAACTTTGTGTGTACAAATACTGCAAATGTGAATAATACACAGTTTGATTGCAACAATATAGATATCGTATAATGCATTACTTATTTTCCTAATTAAACTATGTTCAATGCACCTTGTAGAAAAACAAAAACATGTCCATCTCATGGGACACTTAGAATTTTTCTGAATTAACCTATGTGATCATTTTCTAATGTAAACGGATATGTAAAATGTTGTTTTCCAAACTATTTCAGATTCCCAAAGATCACTCGAAGTGTAAGGTGAAGAGCATACTCCAGATTCTAGTCTACTAATAAACTACCAAACAGCTTAAATGACGGCTAAAAGACAAAAAATCAAACTTGTAGAAATACTATAGGAGTTGGGAGAATTCACCAAAGGCTATCACTGAACTTTGAATAGAAAATTACACTGGAAAAAAATTTGTTGGGAAACCCGAGTAGGTTCCAGTCTAACAGTTGTGATATCCATGGTAATTTCCATGCCTATTTTCTTGACTTCCACATGGGCAGCCTGAAAACCAAGGTTTGAGAACTTTCCTATCTTGAAGCGTGTTGGTGATCTATAAAAGTTAATAGAAGAAACAATTATTACTGGAATATCAACATAATAAAAAAACTGTTGAATCATACATAGACACGCTAATTCCTAAAAAAATATAAAGCACAGAGACTAAAAATGGAATTGAAATCCTCTATATTAATTTGGTGGGTAGGAATACAAAGGAGGCTTTGCCATTGGTTCTTGTTGCTCAGTAGGTTAACATGTACAACTAAGTGTACTAATTTTCCATGCCAACAAGATGATCAATCTTAGCTAGTAAAATATGTTAAAAGAAAACAAGTTCAGGTTTTTGAAATCGAACCTGAAATTGTTACTCACTTAGGCAGCATTGTCAACAAAATTTCCTTTATGCCTTTTATAATTTATAATTGAATAGATCAGATTTACTTTTCATACAATCTATATCAAAATGACCATTCTTACAAAATTAATAGTATGTATCATTTTTTTTCATATTAACATTTATTTTTGGGAGTGATGGTGTGCTTGATATGACTTGTATGTTATTTTTCTCTTTTATTTATCTCCCACAATTTTATTTTGAATGGCTATTTTCTTTTGGTTACCACTTCCAAATAGGAGCTTTCATACCTTGGGTGAGATTTTATCTTTGTCCTTCCTCCTACATAAAAATATATGTCAATTTATTAAAATAAGTTTATTTTTCCTACCTACAAGACTTGTGATGAATATTTGATATTCATCCAAAATGTCATTTAATGTAAAAATAACTAGATTAGTACTTGAAACCTTATAATGAATATCACCAAGTTTTCATTTAAATTCTTTTTTTCTAGAAATAAATTATTGATATCTTCATTCTCTACCATATTAATTCAAAGAAACTTACTCTTTAAAAATAACACTGAATTGGTGTTCTCTGTCTCATAAAAATATTTAAGTTTCATCCATGTCTCTTTGGATGTTTTGTAGTCTCTAATATAAAGAATGATGTTTTCCTTTATAAGTATTCCTAGGAACACTTTTGCCTTTATCTCTCATTGCTCCTCATACTAAAATGCTATGGTTGCAGTTGTTAGGACCCTTGGGTCAGCTTTGCCACTAGTTGCAATTAACCAAGAATTTTATACTTCCATTAATGTTTGTATTTTAAATTTTCTATTTACATAAATATTAATTCATTTAGATAAGATTTTACTAATACATATTCCATTTCTATATGCACACAAAAATATTCTCACAATTAAAGAAAAACCTTTCTCCATATTACCTTCACAAATTGTTATGGATAAAAAAATGCACATAGATCTGCTGAGTCCATAATGTGAGTAGCTGAGTTGCTACTCTCAGGAAACACACCATATAGGCCACTTCGGTACAAAAGATAATTGCAACTCCAGGACATAGTTATGTAGATGACACACAACCTAACATTGATCATTTTATGCCTCTGTAATTCCAATATCCAACTATATGAAATCCACGGGTTCCTCCATCTCAATCCTCCTCATAGTTCCACTTGTAGTGCCACGCATCAGCTCCACACAACAACTACAACTTCAGAAAACAAATTGCATTAAAAATCTCAGATATGAACTTTTCTTTAAATTAAAAATCTCAAACGATCTTTTATAAGAATTCTATATCCATATGCAAATTGTTAATGGATATATATTGAAGTGTTGGAAATTTCTGATGATTTCAAACAAAAATCTGAACAGAGAAAATGCTCTGTTTTTGCACAGGGAAGCAAAAAAAAAGTGTTTGCTGGACAACAGAGTTTTACCACACACATAAAGGATTTCTATTCATTAATAAAACTGTTGATACAATATTCTTCCTCTCACAGAGGGATTTCACAAACACTGCTTCGGATGCACAAAGAAAAAAAATTACTCTGTCTCATAAAAATTAACTTCTCTGTTCCTTCATTCTTTATACTTTTGTGCAAAAATTTCTTCAATACATATGCCCTACTGCATATTCCATTACAAAAAAAAAACGTTCAAGCCGCTTACATTCGCACTGCTGTGCTTCTCCTTCTTGCTATCGCGCTGCTGCGCCTCACTCACATTTTTAACAACAAACAACAAAAAAAACATAACATAACTTTTGTTTGACTTGTGCACTAAAACAAAAACAACCCCGTGCATAAAAATAAATTCTACCAACATTTACTGACCGAAATGAATTATATTAATTACATAGCATGGCGGTAATTTAATTTCTCGTCCTTCACCTCTTTTCAATCAACCTTGCATACGGTCTAGTTAGTCATACAGAGGTCCAACAGAAAACATGTGCAGCTGCTCTCTTAACCGTAGATCTTGTCCATTTTAATTGGATGGTTGTGGTGAATATTGCAAGGCCT
This sequence comes from Pinus taeda, assembly GCA_000404065.3. Lineage (NCBI taxonomy): Eukaryota > Viridiplantae > Streptophyta > Pinopsida > Pinales > Pinaceae > Pinus > Pinus taeda. Next base: position 39,177 of record APFE030252821.1, on the reverse strand, counting down.
CTTCTTACCAACCTTTACCTTCTAGGCAATGGTGATTTTGGAAATTCAACTGAGGACACGCGTCAGTTGATCGATGTGATCACTACCCCCTCGAAAAATACCATTGGTCCGTAAAGGCAGTGTGGGGAAGTCTGCCTGGTTTCCGGAATTAAATGCGGGTAGGTGAAATTACAGTTTCAACACTCCCCTTTAATTTCAAATGTTGGGTTATCAGTCATACCCAGACATTTCCTAAAAAATTCAAAACTTTTTTACCCCAATGGTTTGGTTAGAATGTCTGCAACCTACTCCTGAGTTCTGCAATGTTTTAAAACAATTTCTCCATTGTTCACCAATTCCCTGATATAGTGAAACTTTGTGTCAATGTGTTCTGCTCTCTTATGAAACACAAAATTCTTGGATAATACAATAGCTAAGCTATTGTCACAAAAAATCACAGTTCCTTTTACTTGCTCTTGGCATAAACTTCTTAACATCCTTCTCATCCAAACTGCTTGACATGCTGCTGCTATAGCTGCCACATATTCTGCCTCTGCTGTAGACAACGCTATAATAGGTTGTTTTTAGAAGCCCATGAAATAGCTCCTGAACCCATGTGAAAAACATAACCGGATGTGCTTTTCCGATCATCTACACTTCCAGCCCAATCACTATCAGTGTATCCAATTAAATCTGAACATTCTGAAACAGTATATAAAATGCCAAACCTTTTAGTACCTTTAACATACCTCAGAATCCTTTTTTCTGCCTACAATGTGCTTCTTTTGGCCTCTCCATGAATCTGGAAATTAAACTAACAGCATGCATTATATCTGGCCTTTGCAGTCAAATACATGAGGCTGCCAACTATGCTCTTGTACAAACTAGGATCAAAATCCTTCATGTTGTCCTCTTTGCTGAGTTTTAATCCCATCACTGTGGGAGTGATTACTGCCTTGCTCTCATGCATATTAAATCTTTTCACCACTTCATTGACATATTTCTCTTGTGAGAAAAAAATCCCATTTCCACTTTGTTCTACTTCTATTCCTAAGAAGTATCTCAGCAAACCCATGTCAGTGATTTCAAATTCTTCTTTCATGACTGTTTTGAAATTTTTAATAAGATAATCATCATTACCTGTGAAAATAACATCATCAACATATAACACAATAATTAGTATTTTACCATCATTTTCTTTGATGTAGAGGGTGGGTTCTCCCTCACACTTTTCA